>VWZZ01001114.1:78834-100770 GCA_013399095.1 Psophia crepitans
TGGGAGAGGTGCGTGGAACTTATCAATGTTTATAAATACCTGATGGGAGGGAATGGGGAAGATGGAGCCAGTCTCTCCTCCACTGTGCCCACTGACAGGACATGAGGCAATGGGCACAAATTGAAAGATAGAAAGCTCCATCTGAATACAAGAAAACAATTTTTTACTGAGAGAGTGATCAAACACTGGAACAGGTTGCCCAAAAACTTTGTGAACTCTCCATTCCTGGAGATACTTAAAACCCAGCTGGACATGGCTCTGGGCATCTGGCTCTAGCTGATCCTGCTTGGAGTAGGGACGTGGGGGGTGGACGAGACAATCTTAAGGTACTCCTCCCAACCTCAATGATTTTGTGATACTACAAGTATTTTAGAAGCAACATATAAGCTACAGCCTCAGTAGTTTAAGCAAGTATGTAACGCCTACATGAAAGAAAGGTATGCAGCTGCAGGTATGACAAGCTATGATTTATTCTGAGTGAAGTTAAGAGTTTACAAAGAAGAGCAGATTGGCAAAGCTGGGACTAAACTCTTTTTTCAACATTACAACAGAACAAAAAGGACAACAGTGAAAGTTTTGCCACATCAATAGCTCAACATAGCTGTGTGACTATACCCTACAGAGAATAAAAAGAGGGTCAAGTCTTCAACCTCAGGCTTTTTGCTGTGCTTACCAACCCAGATAACTCTGTAACACCAGCTTTATAATGTGGATACCCACTGGCTAAGACCAGACAGGAACCACTAACCCATACTATTATAATAATTCCTTGACACCACAGGTTCCCAACACTTTAAAATTACAGTAATTATAAAAGGTGCAACTTTAAGACAACTACAGTAAACACACAAAAATTCCAAAACTAAAAATAGTTCCAGTACTAACCTACAACTACAATAACAGTTTATTAGACATGATTATCTAAAGGTCTGTATCATTATCTCTCACTACAGAACTGGATCACTTCCCAGTGCCCTTCAGCTGTGCATCTGGTAGTGTTTCCCACTGAGTCTCGTTTGATGATTTTCCAGCACTGATATTTTGTTTTAGGGATAGGCGGGGGTGTAGAGAGGCCTGAGGAGAGAGGGGATGAAGAGAGGCAGAGAAGGAGGGAGAAAGATATCGCTGTGTGGTTTTGTTTGGTGTTTGAAGAGCCTTATTTCTGAGATAGTCTGTGGAAATTCTTTATTGTTCACTTTATTTCCCTAGGGACTAATCTGCATGAAATACTTTCCACTAGTACATTATCAGACTTGTTTGTCAAATTCTAACTCCTACAATGAAAATACACCCTTAATTTTTCAGAGGAATAAAGCAACAGAGCAAATTTACTTTACGTTCCCATTAAAATAATTATTTAAGACCCATTCAGCATCCTGATGTTTCACACGTATCAAATCTGATGTGATGGTTACTGACCTTTGACTGTAAAATAAATTTCATAGTTATCATAGAATATCCCGAATTGGAAGGGACCCACAAGGACCATCAAGTCCATCTCCTGGCTCCACACAGGACCAGGTGAGTCAGAGCAGATGACTAAGAGCATTGTCCAGACATTTCTTGAACTCAGCCAGGCTCGATGCGGTGACCACTTCCCTGGGGAGCCTGTTCCAGTGCCCAAACACCCTCTCAGTGAAGAACCTTTTCCTGATCTCCAACCTAACCCTCCACTGTCGCAGCTTCATGCCATTCCCTCGGGTTCTATGTCTGGTCACCAGAGGGAGGAGATCAGCGCCTGCCTCTTTGCTCCCCCTCGTGAGGAAGCTGTAGGCTGTGATGAGGTCTCCCCTCTGTCTCCTCTTCTCCAGGTTGAACAAACCAATTTGAACCCTTATCTGCTTAAACATACTTATACATGTATTTAAGATGTATCATCATGGAAATGTTAGAAAATACAGGAATTAGCACATTTTAACGTGATGCAAAACTGCATCGCATTACCATTTACAAAACTGCATACTTTAAAATGTTACCTGATTTGAGCTAACCATTGGGTCACTCCCACAAAAATCAACAGATAATGTGTTAAGTCAGAACAGTCCTCACATAAACGCAAATCCTATTGAATCATCATTTTAGTGAAAATATAATGGTTGACAATTTTCTAATATGAAGTGTTTTCCAAGGGTATGTTCACCTCAGAACTGGTGAATAAGCCATCAGCTAGTTTTTCATATCCTTTTTCAAAATATAGTACACACACCTATTTTGTTCTGAGGGATAAGAATTTCTTTCCTAATGGAAAATGTCTTGTAAAGATGGTATCTGCTTTCATTAGGTATCACTGTGCCTGATCAACACACGTAGAGGATACATTTTATATTGTTGAATTTGAAATTTAATAAAAACTGATCAACTGAGGTTAGGTCTCAGCAATTTTTAAGTTGTCCTTCCTTCTGGAAAATAATTACATTTTTACTTCTGGAAATTTCCTACAAATTGTTAAAGGAGGACCCGGGCACGTGCAATGCTCAGTTTGCTCAGGATGGGTGGCTATTCTTGATGTTTCTGTTGGCTTTTGTCAGTTTATTGAGCAGGTTATCCTACTGCACCACTGTCGCCGTTCAGCCCCAGACAGCAACTGAGCCCCACGCAGCTGCTCGCTCACTCCCCCCCAGTTAGCAAAACAAGGGGGAGAATGAGAACAGCAAAGGGCAAACGTCTTTGAGTTCACTGTTCAAGGGGCCAGCAAAGGGAGAGGGGAACAACAAGAAAGCAGCCGGAGTTATAAAGGGATGTAAACAAACGCGATGACAAGAGGAGCACTTTACGGATCGACGACCAACTGGAGGGACCAGCCACTCAGCCCCCGCCAGCCGGTTCCAGAGCAGCACCAGCTCACCTGTCCCCGGCCAGCCCCCTTTCATGGGGGGCATGATGGCACATGGAATGGAATAGTGGCCAGCTTGGCTCATTTGGCCCAGCTCCTGAAAATTAACCCCATCCTGGTCAAAGCCAGGACAACCACCAAGCATTATTTTAAATATTTGCATGTGGTCAGGCTAAAGATCTCCTCTACTGTGCTCTTGTAAAGGGATTTGGGGTACTGCTTTTCTCTGACAATGGTGGTGGCATCAAACTCCTACACTGTAATTTGTAGCATATCTTCTTTTCTCTCAGGACTTCTGATTATTTTGCAACTGCAGCAGCAACTAATGAGACCTTAATAGTAGTGAAGGCCTTTTGACTGTGGAGCAACTCATGATTTGGTCTCTGCTGCTACACTGCTCTGCAGAAGAAATAAAGTGGTATCAAGAACTTCCTCAGCACAGTTTTCTGACTCCCTCTGCAATCCTCAAGAGTGCATTAGAGAGAGAAGAGGAACAAGTAATACCTGGAGTTTGTACACTCTTTGACTGCTTGCACAGGAAGGAGGAGAAGCAACCACTACTATTCCTGCAACGCAGAGAGTTCACCCCAATAAACAAGGGTGCTTCTTTCATTCACTTATTTACCCACCTGAGAACATAGCAAGGTCATGATTTGGCCACCACTAAATATAGCAAAATCACAATTATTTCAAGGCCTCAGGGGGGGTCTTAAACTCTTAGATAACCAGTTATATTGGAGGAGCTGACTGAAACCTCACTTTCCTGCTTGTACTTTCCTCTTCAGCCAGCCGGCCTTGGGAAGCCAGCCAGCAGGCAGCTCCACTCTCTTTCAGCTGGCTGACCTTGGGGAAACCAGCCAGCTCCTCCACTCATTCTGGCTTGCAGGGCCTGGATTGCACTGGAAGCTACACTCAACCCCATGGGACATAAATGACCTTTTGATAAGACAGTATCAGCCAGCCACAGTCCTGTTAACTGGGAATTAGATCTACAAAACACTTGCACTGCCATATCTAGCCTGGCTCTCTATTGGAGAATTTCTTTTTATATGGGAACAATAATTAGCATTCTGGTTCTGGGAGAACACAGTGGAGTTTGTTATGTGGTCATGTTTACTGTCCTTCTCTTCACTCTGTCCTCCCTTATCTTTAGTTAGTTTTTATGCACTGTGATTGTCGTGGTATTTTTTGCTTTGATTACGACTTCTCAAGTTCAGATTGGCCTCTGCATTTCTTTGTGTTTTGCATTGAATTTCCTTATTTGTATAGATTTCTTCTAATGTTTCTAATATTTTCCAAAGTCCAAGCTACAGCAAGGCAGTTTCCAAAATTAAATGAAGTTTAAATTTCCATTATTTGGTAGCAACCTTATCCGTCCAAATTCATGTCCAAGTACAGCGCCAGTTCCATAATGCACTATTTTAAAGTCACTGAAATGCATTTCCTACAGATGATCTCCCGTGTCACTCTGAAACTGCAGTCAATGGTAAAATAATATTTTCTGGGGGTTTTTTGTGCTTTTTTTTTACAAAGCAAATTTGTTTTAGCTTTGTAAAATCATAATCAAAGTTAAAGATTCTTCTAATTTGTTTGACAGCTGTTCCTTCACCAAATCTTCCTGCGGTCCATAAACCTTTCCAAGTATTTTTTTTCTGCAAAGCCACAAGTACTACCCACAGCAGAGAGCACAGTGGGAAATTACTTCATTTCTCTGATCCCACCTTGCCCAGGGACACCCATTCAGACCATCAAGCTCTCACTTGTGCATTATGGCACAAGCATGGGTAATCCCATGGCCTCAAGGCATTAACCAGCCAAGTTAAGCAGATCTACCTTTGATCTACCCCACCACCTGCCTTTGATCTACTCCACCACTGTTAAATCTACTTCTCAAGAAGACTCCTGAGAACAGCCATTTCAGCTGTCTCCGTTACATCTTTTCCGCTGAGGTAAACATCCAAGTTAAGGTTACCACCACCTTTTGCCTTCAACATTCAATTCTACTTTTTTCATCACTGGTTTTTGCTGTTTCTCCTTTGCACAACCCCTTTCCTGCCACTGGAACTGTCCACACTGACTGAGCCTATCCTGCTACTGATGTTCCCACACTTCTTTTTTCACCCACACCCCCACAGTTTCCCTTTAAACAACCCAAGCTCTCCTACAGTTGAAGTCTCCTCTATAAATCCCTGGCATTTTAATTAACTGAAGTGTTGTATTTCAGCAGATGTGGCGTGAACTGCATGACGGTTAAGATCATGAACTTCGGTTTGGTTCAGTTCTTCATCCTGTTACAACCCTTTCTACGTGATCACGGGCAAGATTTTCATTCCTTTGTGCTTCAGCTTCACAATGTAGACAGTTAGGCTTCTGTTGTTCTCTGGCTTACAAATTCCTAGTCAGGACAGGGAATTTGTATAATATGAGAGGTCTATATAATTATACTAATAGTCAACGGGCCAATTTTTAATTGAAAATGGAGTATGACTAGCAGCTAATGGTTTGGGATTTCTTTTTAAGAAACACTGCTCTTACATATATTCAACAACAGCAATTTAGTGCTGTTAATGTAACAAGTCTGTGGTTGTTCTTCAGTTATGGAGCATGAAGTCAATGCCCAAGTGCATGTGAGTAAAGAATCCTCTGATAGGCATCTCCACCACCTTTTCCCCTCTACATCACAGGATAATAAGAATATTTATGTAGATGTTTATGATAAAGTATAAGCCTCAGATCTTCTCATCAACTGTGAAGTCTAAACACATCCCAAATACTCCTTGGGCCTTCCAATTTACAATATCTCTTCCTTCCTAAACATAATCAAGTGATTATGTGATTCTGTGATTCTCCAGCCCAGGTACCAGCAACAAATAAATCAAGTACTTCTGAGATTTTGGAACTTTGTTTTTTAACCCATCTTTTTAATACATTGTGTATACTCATTTATCCCACATAAGGTACTCATATAAAGCCACAGAAGCCCTCAGAACATCCTTGCATGGAAGACAGAGACAATCTTGTTTCTCTTTAATACTATTCAATTACTTTAAGATCCAGTACCAAAAGTGATTCTAGCAGACATTAACACAAGATACAGTCAAGGAAATAAGGGGGAAACTGCAGCCTTCCTGCCACCACAGGATCATGACTAGACTGCCAGGAACATGAGGCCTGGAGGGGCAGCCTGCCCAACCCATACTACAAAGACAATGAAAATGATTCATTCCTATAGTTAGATTCAAAGGAATCAGCTTTGAATTTGCATTATCCTGTTCTAATGAACCTGGCTTCCACCCTCCCTCTCAAAGACACCCCCTCTGCCTCACAGGTTAACTCTACGTTGTTGATGGTCATTCCTTCTAAGCCACAAAATCCAGAAACAGCCACTCCCACTCCTGTGACACACAAGTCAAGGAAAACCTAACCCAAATGATGCCTCCAGCCTCATGCATATCAGTGCAGGGAGAGGTTAAGTGAATTCTAAGTTCCCTGGAGAAGAGATCCAATACGCTTTTCTTCAGGTCTTGAAAAAGCACTTGCCCAGGTAGGAGTAGGATGAGGTTTCTCTGAATTCAAAATCAGTTCGTGCTGAAGAGTCAGCAAGATTTCTGGCAAGGAGAACTACTCAACACAGGGAGAGCAGGGCCTGATGTACTGGTTTAAGAAAAGATTCCCAGGTAATTTTACCCCAGGTCTAATAGTAATGATGGACATAACACCTTTAAATATTACCCTACTTTGTAGACAGAGAAATTGATAGCATCTGCTCATCCTGGAAAAGAACACAGTAGTTAAATGGTTAACTTACTTTTTAAAATTGCTGTGCTAAGATCTACCAGAATGTACAAAATATCTTTGGGGATTGGGAGGCGCAGTCATCCCAAGATACTCATCCCAAGACATCCCCTTCTGCTTAACTGGACTACATCCCTTGAAAACTTATTTAGTTCTGGCAGTGACCCATAAACACCAAGAAGCAGCAGCTGTGCTCCCCTTCTGCAACAGGATGTTGACTGCTAGATCACATTTTCTTAATGTAAACCAAGTCCATTAATGCTCCAGTAAATCAGCTCAGTAAACCCTCCTTACAAAGTCCTCAGGCTGGTCCAAGTGCAGTGATGTGACACTGAGGCAAGGCAGCTTCTTAACTTAGAGGTGTCAAGGAAAAATTACTGTGCCAAGGGTACTTCAATCTTAAAACAACCAGCAGCCAGAGGCACAAATGACGCTCTCCTTGGACAACGGCGGAGATACTGCAGCAGCTAATGAACAATTACAGAGCTGCAGCTAGAGAGCTTACTGTCAGTGCCAAGATGGGAGGAACCAGGCTCAGGAATGGAGATCTAGAACACAAATTGGTTTTGCAGAAGTGATGCTGACAATAGACCCACTATCATACGATTTCAAACCGCTATATTAGAGAAAAAAATTGTACATGTGAGTGAGGGAGAGGATTCTGCCTTACAAAACCTACATCTTCAGAAACTAAGGCAGAAAAAAGTTCACATTATGACTGTAACAAGAAAAGGCAAATAAAGCTGTTCACTTTCAGTCCATTTTAACTGTAAGAAGTCATGTTTCCACTGGATCAAGACTGTACTGAAGAAAGGTATATATTATTTTTTTTAAAAAAAGAGTGCTATTAAAAATAAATACCTTGAGTTATGCCACTATTTTTCACTTGAGGTTCAATCACTTGAATTGTATCATCTTCAAGGTAGAAGTATATTTTACAGTGTCTTATTCTATATAGCTCTTGATTTTTGTCAGGCACTTCTTCCTCAAAATATGCATCAAAAGACAATACCTATTAAAAACAATAAATAAATATAAAGCAGCAGAATCTTCAATGCTTTTGCAAAATATGTTAATAAAAAACCTTACAGATTATAGGTAACTAAATGTATGGATTTCAAGGGTAGATTAATTTCTCAGAAATGTAAGAATAGAAATCCACATTAAATCACATTAAATTTAAAATTCTCTGCTTGGCATTTTTATTATCACAACATACAAGCAAAGATGGAACTCTAAAGTAAAGAAATAAATCAAATATAAAACTATCAGCAGGCTGCTTGGAAAATCTTCTGAACAAAGCACTTTTGATAGCACAATGAGCTACCTAGGTCCTGAAGCAAATTTTAGACTTCATTCAATGAACTGCTGGAAAATAAAGTGCATTATGACAGTAATGGCTTTACCATTGAGGTAAGTGGAAAGGAGAGATCCTGCAAGCTGTCTGATAAATGGTACTGAAGACTTTCAGACATTTCTCAGGAGTCATTTAGAGCTGTGCAATATTGGCATTTCAAAACTTACCTGGTTCTGCAATCCACTGAGTGAGGAAAGCTCTGAGAGTATACCTAGTAGTCTTCGTGGCCTCTTGCGATAGCATTAATGGAAGGAAAAAAGCCTTCGCGGGTGACGTGCCCAGTGGCCTTTATGTCTGGAAGTTCCAACTCAAACTCAGCAAACCTTTACACAACTTTGCACTTCTTGGTATTATTTATGGTGTTTAATCACCAAGACCAATTTCAAGGGAATGTGCAAAAAGTATCTACTTAGGCGTGTATTATCTACCAGGATGCTTGCCGCGGTAAGCATGTGCAAGGAGGTAACAATTACAACAAGGTTTCCATCCTGCCCCTCCAACACATTTGGGTCAAATCAGTGCTAATACCTA
The DNA here is from genome assembly GCA_013399095.1 of Psophia crepitans. Lineage (NCBI taxonomy): Eukaryota > Metazoa > Chordata > Aves > Gruiformes > Psophiidae > Psophia > Psophia crepitans. Next base: position 87,351 of record VWZZ01001114.1, read on the forward strand.
CTTCATTTTTTGCAATTATTCTATTTAATATATTCAATTGCCTTTATTCTTGATTAATTAGGCAAACTGAAGCACCGGAAAAAAGACAATTTAGCTGTTCCCTATGTTTCAGTAAGCATCTGGCAGACTATGGCTTGAAAATGCTTGAAATCTAGTGAGCTAGCCAAGATCCCTATATGACGCTGAACCTATCGGTTAATAGTCTGTATTCCTTTAGCATGTGTCTTTGAGAACCTCAAAGTACTTCCATGAACACTAACGACAGAGATTTTAAAACACCCAAATAGACAAACACAACTTTTTTTCTACATCTTGGGGAGACAGAGCTAGCAGCTTGCTCAGGAGCACACAACAGCCATGTCCTAGTCAGGTCCATGTTCATGTCCATGTCCAACAACCTGTCCTAGTCAGGTTTCTCAACAGGCCACTCTTCCTTCCCTCAGGCAGGGTAACTGCAAGATGAGAAAAACTCTGTTTCCACAAACTGTTTCAGAGGCTAAGATCCCACTGATTTTCAGCATGCATCAAGCCATATGACAAACACATTTTGGCATCTTCTCTCCTGCACTATGACCTACTACCATTAGAGAAATAAAAATTAAATTCTAATTAAATGACCTAACTGTTACCTTTTAAACCTGATGGCATTAAATCTTCACAGAAAAGAATTTAGACACTATCAGTTATGGTTTGAGTAGTACAACATGCAAGCTTCTGAACAACCCACAGATGAAATAGTTGAAAATAAATAAAAATTCATTCTGGCCACATGCAATTTTTAGCTGTGGATTTCATGGTTTCATGTATCAAACATAGAAAAACACTGGATAAAACATCTGACAGACAACAGAGCCAACACAAACAACTCCATCATCCTTCAACATCACTTCTTCCTTCTATTTGTCTAAACCTTGGTGTACAGTGCCATTTTTAGTGATCAAGGTATCCTTCCTGGCCTCCAGCTACTATACTGGGAGGACTAGGAGCCCTGTGTAAATCTCTTGAATACTATAGGGGACTTCAAAGGTATTGTTGTGGAACAACTATATCTCAGTTTGAAGATCCTGGGGTTCAGCTGACAAGGAGCTGAATTTCTTTCCTTGCCCAGCAGCTGACAAGCCATGTAACCATTGGAAACTTCCTTAGATGATGCACCCTTTTCTCCCTATTCTGCTAGTCCAGCTAGAGTATAGTCATTTGACAAACATACTGTTCAAGTGCCCTATTTGATTACTAATCATTTTTAATTTTGTCAATGATCTCTTCTGAGAATGGTTATCTTGCGAGACACCAGCCAGGTGAAATAGTCTTTTCGCGTAGATCTCCAAGCAGAATCAGGTCCTAAATACACTTATTTACTTATTTCACTGAGCATACACCTATGTCCTGGTTTACTCCATTCGAGGACTTTGTGCGAGTTCTTTTGCACTTAAACTTTATTCTCTTTATACCCTTATCAACATGCTAGTGTATGAAATATATGTAGCAGCCAACTGCAGTTTTGCAGATCAAAAGAGATGATTCAGGAAGGGTGAGGAGGGGAAGGAACAGAAAAGCAGATTACCTACTTTTCATTTTAAAGCAAAGTTAATTTTAAAAACACTTGAAATGTAACGCTTCCTAACTCATGTCTCATCTGTAGTACATGGCGGTGTACAAAGTTCCCATCCCACTCCTTAACAAATTAAATGTTAGGTATGAAAGCCAGAAGTAACAAATACCGAATAAACGCTGTGGCATTTTGCAGAGTTGGCACAAGGTTCCCCTGGCACCTGTGGTAGTCAAATTATAAACATTGTTTCGAGCCCAGGAGGCCTTGTGTGTGTAAATTAATGTAAATTAAATTTACACCTGCTTCCTATTAGGCGTATGAAATTGCAAAAACTATTTCTTAACCTGCTTCGTAATGAAGTTTTATCTCTGTCCCTCCTCCAACTACCGTGGTGCTGCTGGAAGTTAGGAACCAAAGAAAAGTGGTAAGAAAGCAGATTACAGTTTAAAAGACAAACAACTACTCTAACCATTTTTCATGTAGTCCATTTTGCTGAGTCACAAACTGCGGCACTCAAGGACATAGCTGCATTCTAGGCTCTCAACTGGGGAAGCTAAATTAGTTGGGTAGTACCCTTTTAACTGTCTGCAATTAACACAAACACATGAGCCCTCCAGAGGCCACTTCTGACCCTGCAAACTCCTGCTCTGCATTGCCCTGCAGAGGAACACACCAGTTACAGAAGGAATGTAGACTGGCTAGATGGTTCATCTCAACAGGGTGTTCAGTGGCAGGTCCCCGCTGCATCCCACCTAACCCCTTTACGGCATGAACTTGGGTCCCTGTCCTGCCAACTTCCGCACGGCCCTGCGAAGCCAACGCGCACCTCCTCGTTGAAAGGCGGGTGCAGACAGAGCAAGTGCAGGACGGGCTGAAGCCTTAACGCCTTGGCGCTTTACACCAACGCAGACTGGAGCACTTCACCGACAACTACGTGAGCAGTACTGAGGACTTCTGAGGTAATGCTAACCAAAGTCACGTGCATCTGTTCAAGCCTCACATTTTCTTGTAGTAGTTCTGGTCTGCCAAAGAGATGAATGCGTAATTGTACTGCAATTACCTGCACAGCTTTTCTTTCAAAGCAAAAATTATGAGATTAGCCATTCTTCCCAACATTTAAATCCCATAATCATTTAGTCATGCAACATTTCTGCGATCTGCTGAATGATTTCTTTTTCTGGATCATTTTTCTTCTCTGATTGTAGGGTTTTTGCTTGAGAAATAAAACATCGCTAAGTAGAATTTAATGTAAATTTAAACATGGAAAGTAATGACAGTGTGCTACAAAATTCCTACCACCACAGAGTACAGCTATTGGATAACTGTCTAACTTTAAAGGTGTGACTACACTCTTACAAAATAAAAAAATATTAATTTTAAATTCCTGTGTCTATAATGGACACAAACTGCCTATTTTACACATAAAGAGATAATGCAAAAGTCAACAAGATTTTGAGCAAGCAAACATGATGGCATAAGTGAATTCTGAGCCTACAGCACTCCATACACACCGTAACTGTGATTAATGGTTCCCAAGTGCCCATCCACATTTTCTCCTGGACTGGGGCTTCCCTTACATTCATTCTTGCCAGGTTGCAAAATAATTCCGTTATTGTCATCATTTTCACTAAAAAGAAATATATCAACCACCCATTTTTATTATATTCTGTAGGAGATGTACCCCAATACAGAAATATTTTTATATGTTGCTGTATGGCATAACTTATCTTTATATTAATTGCCCAGTATACCAATATGACAGAAAAATAATTACCACTGTTTTTTCTATCTAGGACCTTTTTTTTGCACGCACAAAATAATCTTCTGAACTATTTAACTAACTGAATTTCACCTTTATACTGTCTTTGTCGTATTGGAGCTATTCATAAAAACCATACAGATTTCTACATACCTGCTTGTCAAACGCTACCCAGGCAGGAGCACCACTTCTCATCTCTCCAGGAAACACACTGTATTTAGGTTTCAGCTTCTGACCAGGTAACGGTTCACCTCCTATTCCAGGTTTATCTTCTCCAACCAGCATAGCAACATTATTGCAGTAACCCCAGTGCTGTGACTTGTGGAACTTTTCTTTCTCTATCTATCAAAGGTTTGGAAGAAAAAGAGAGAAAAATAACATCTGTGTGTTTGTTCTCAAATCCGTAATAGTTAACTATCTAGGCAAAGAGGATTAATCATAGAAAAGTTTCTCTATAATTACTTTTGATACAGAGTCTAAAAACCTGTAATAACTGAAATGCTGCAAGTGAAGCGACATATGTCAGTGGTCAATTTGCCAGTCTTATACATGAAAATGGAAAAATATTCCAGTAATGTACCCAGGCTAAGAGACAGGATGATACTGGCTGTTTCCCCCCCCTGCTCGTTCCCTGCAACAAGGATCAAGATACGTGGCAGAAAGAAGGAAGTCACCCCAAGAACTGTTGCAAAAGGTAGACGGGAAAAGCCTTTTCTATAGATCTCCAGAGGACAAAAGGAAATGGCTCAAGAGCACCCAGAGAAGAGCCTGCTCTCATTGTGTATGCCAAAGATCCTATTTATGCTTGCATCCCCAAGTGCAAAATAAATAGCTGTGTACTGGTGAATAGACTTGAAATTTGGGAGGCTGGATCTGAATCAAGACAGAATATTCATTCCATCTGGGCTTATTCCAAAAGAAGGTTTCTGTAGTGATTTCTTTATATTATTACTATTTTTTCAGGCAATTAAGGATAGAGTGCTTAAAAAAGTATGCACAACCAACTGCAAAGAAACCCATCTTGCCTACTCACATTTCTTGGCTGGGGCTGGAGCCAGTCTTGAAGTGATGAAGAAAAGCCTCTAGTCTCACATGAATATCAGTCCTGCTTGTGAGAATGTCCCTCCTAATGAGCTGCCTGCTTTGCTGGCTAGTTCCCTCAAATGGAGGCAGCCGGTGCGAGCTGTGCTGGGGCGGCAATCCCCTAACGAACCTACACACCAGTCTCACACGAGAGGACAGGGAAACAGGAAAGCTGACAGAAAGCTCCACTAACCTTTCCTCCCATGAGCCGTTCTGACTCGTTAGCTCCTCTCACTCTGCTATTCCTCACCCTCTCAAATCCTCGAAACAAGTTGTCTGGGCAGGTAGAGAAGGAACACTGCGTATTTGCACCCTGGCACACCTAGTAAGGGGCGACGGAGACTACTATTACTGTGCCCTCCCTCGGCCTGGGACTGGGTGAACCTGAGAAAAGCTGAGGCTAAGGGGATAGGAATTGATGTTACAGGTGAGCACAGAGAAGACCCTGGGTAGAAGAAAACCCTGGACACCAAAATCTTCATAGTAGCCAGAGCAGGTATGTTGGCAAAGTAGCAGCAGGCAAAAATTGCCTCTTGTTTGGTAGACTGAGCAACACTAATGATCACATATATATTTAAACCAGTAGTCCCTCAAAAGGTGTAGGCAACTCTAGGTGACTACCAGAAATCAAAAAATGGCCAAGAAAAACAACAAAGAAAAGGAACAGATCATTGTTTTTCATCATGGCAACATTCGAGTGCTCCACGATAATGTAACACGCTCAACACAGCAGTTCTGGGAACAAGTGCAAGAATGAAGCAGCAAAATCTGAAAGTAACCAAGTAATTATTTCATTCTGCCAATATGAAAGAGAGTGAGGAATGTGAAAGGCAGCTACCAACCTCATGGCTTATAAGATTCAACACATGCATATACATACTGCACACTGAGAGTTACAATCTGAACTGTTCACCTGCCTTGCAGTGTTCTAAATCCCATGACACAAGACAGAGGAGCTGCCCTTGACACGAACAGCTCAATCCCTACCTTACCTTAACCTTTGCTTAAAATCCTTTTGCATACCACTTGTGTCCTTTTGCAAGGACAGTGGTATGGAAAATAATAAAGTACTACTTTCACAAATTATTATTTTTAATACCATAGTGAATGGCCATACCTTGCTTAGGTTAACAACAGCTGGGCCAGCCAGCACCCTTTGAAACAGTCATTGCAAAATGAGATAAGGTTCATGTACTGGGGACAGTAATGATTGGGAGTATGGAAGCACGTCCCCAAAGAAGGTATTTAGAAGAAGTGAATAAAAGGGCATGTGACAAGTATCATGGGTTAAAGAATAATACAAAGGAAAATAAGAAGTACTTCTGAACCATATGTTTACGACTCGCAAACATGGGTTACTGAATAAAAGAGAAACTCAACAAAAGCATATACTCGGTTGTGTAACAACTAGTTAGCCCACAGGCCACCCCACCACACAGCATTGTTCAAGCCAAGAATTTAACAGAATTTTTAAAAGTGCTGCATATTTGCAAGAATAATGCCAAAAATAAAAATATTTCATATCAGCACATTTTTTTTGAGCTGTGATGTAAAATTTCATGTTTCAGTGCACAGTGTAAGCACTGACATTTAGGCATTAGGAGCAGATCCTCATGTGGTCATCCCACCCTTCCCTGAAGAACTGCACACAGGCCCTCTCCTGGCACAGGACTCTGTAACAGACAGACACTGACACGGTCTGGCACCCACTTTGTAACCCATCTGCACTTGGGATGGTTTTCCCCCTCTCCTTTGGGCACTACTGAGCTGCCCTTTCTTCTTCTCTTTCTTTTTTTAATAATTTTGCTCCTCAGTAAGCTGATAAAAGAGTTGGGGAGAAGTCAGAATGGGAGGGAGATTTCTGCATTTATCAGTTCAAATGTGGAATAACTATAGTCAAGCTGAGTTTTAAATGGGAAATTTCTAGGCAAAACCATCTGATTTATACTGAAAGTGCTACAGAACAGATCCACTTTGTGGCACAGCAAGTATTTAATTATTTTCCCCTATTACCAAAGCATGAGTTAGGGAGAAAGGCATAGTTATCGGAGCACAGCAAGGGTGGCAGTTTTCCTGAGCAAAGGGAAGCTTTTCATGTCCTCAAAGCTTCCTCTCGAAGCATTTATTGTTCACCTGTTTCTGGCCAGCTATAGTGTGGTAAAATGTTTATCAAAGAAACCCAGGTTTGCTCCTGCTGGAAATTTCCCAGAATTTAGGGGTGAAATCGAAACATCATTCACAACTTGATATGCAAAATACAGGGCACAAAAGCTGCAATTCTGTTAAGAATATTTTGTGGCATTCTTGTAATGTTTTAGGGTTTGTCAGAGAGACTATTTTAGATTCCTAATCATAGAATTACTTATGAGCCCCTTTTCCATGAAAAGCACCTAAATCCATATGCAAAATAATCTCTTCTAAAGATCTGCACAGTTTTTTCTTAAAAACCAAAGCAACAACAAACAAACAAAGAAAGTTTAAGAAAAAGAGTAGTTATAATTGAAAATCACAAAAGAGAAAAAAGACATTTGGGAAACTTCAGCTAATGAACTCAGACCACATCCAGACAAAGATAGTGACAGAACATCATGTTACCTCCACAGTAATATTAAATGACTTCTGAAAGAAATCTGTGAGTGCAGGGAAAGAGCTTTACTGTGTCTACTCTGCTAATGCAGCTAAACTGAGCAGGCTATAGAGCTGCTGAACAAAGCTGGCCTTTTTCGGTGCGATGAGCCTGAAATAAATATTGAGGATACATTCGATAGTGACTAATGCAAAGGTCAGGATTCTCTGACTGCAGCTATTGGCTTTGCAAACTCAGCCACTGCAGTCCTTGGGGAACACTGCCTTGTGCTCTCTCCACCTTACTCTATTATACTCTCGTACAGTCACAGCAAACTCTTCAGGGAGCTGCATGTTTTAGCCAAACCAAACATGACTGGAAATCTCTCACCACAGTAGCTGGAGTGATGGGGAAGCCCTGTGACACACACAGTCTCAGGAGCTACGTTTTTTTAACCAGGTCCCACAGGGACTTATGGCAGAACCTGCTGGCAGTGTCCCCTTCTCTTCCCTGTATCCATTTTTAATTCCCACCTTGAGAACAGCAGCTGCACTGTGGAAGTCCTGCTCAAATCCGGTTTCAGGATGAACTGTGGCGTTTCTGAACTACTCTAAGCTTCTGATACAATCTGTTGGTTGTGTCAGCTAAGCAACGGAAATAAATGTAAATGCTGCACACTGTGCCAGTCAAATTCATGTGACCTCCTCCCCCGTGGAAAGCGCAGGTCACCACCAGAGATGAGACAAACAGAAGTTTCTGCAATGCTCATAAGTAGCATCTCTCACAAAGTTAGTACTCACTACTTAGTGAAAAGCCATATTTCAGCTACTGATTTTCAAATCTTTTATCATCCCCGGCTTGCTGCAGAGGTTTCAGTATGTTCAGAGGTTAAGCGGTACTGTAAAAGGAGGATTACCTGAAGACATCGTTCCCAGAAACTGTGGTGCCTCTTTCTAACACATCCCAGAAAAAAGTGCATCAACATCAACGGCCTGGATCAGCAAAGGAAAGACATGGAGCTGTTGGAGCGGGTCCAGAGGAGGCCACAAAGTTGATTAGAGGGCTGGAGCACCTCTCCTGTGAGAAAAGGCTGAGAGAGTTGGGCTTGTTCAGCCTGGAGGAGAGAAGGCTCTGGGGTGACCTTATTGTGGCCTTCCAGTACCTGAGGGGGGCCTTATAATGGGGATTGTAAGGGATGGGGACAAACTTTTTAGCAGTTTTGTCATGATAGGACAAGGGGTAATGGTTTTAAACTAAAGGAGAGGAGATTCAGACTAGATATAAGGAAGATTTCTTTCTACAATGAGGGTGGTGAAACAATGCAACAGGTTGCCCAGAGAGGCAGTAGATGCCCCATCCCTGGAAACATTCAAGATCAGGTTGGACGGGGCTCTGAGCAACCTGTTCTAGTTGAAGATGTCCCTGCCAATGGCAGGGGCGTTGGACTAGATGACCTTTAAAGGTCCCTTCCAACCCAAACGATTCTACTATTCTATTAGCTTGTTCTTACTGCCTGAGATGGTACAGCCTGCAAGAAAACAATAGATGGATGTAAAGGGTCCAAAATGCAATCCTGACAGTCAGCTACGGGAAGATTTGGGTTTGAGGGTTGTGAACAGAGAGAGATCTGGGGGAGTGGGCTTGAGGGGCAGGAGACAGTGGAAGGGGTTCAGAAAAGAAGGACAGGAAAAGAGGAAGAGAAGGCACAGCAGGCAGGCTTTACTTATAAAGAGGTTGCTAATCGCTCTGTCAAGAAAAACTAATGTCCCATTTTGGCATCAGTGATTACGGAGCAGCAGAAAATACTCAAGCAGGAAACCCAGAGACAGCAGGAGTAGCACAGTTGAGAGCAATTCCAAGCTCCTGCAATGAACAAGGAAGATGTGGAATTTCTGCTGCACCACTTAAGTTTGCAACAGAAACTGATATTCTCAAGGATGTATTTTCCCCCTGAGATCTATAAACTCATTGTCCGATTCTCTGAGAAATGTCATGTAGAATTGTTGCACGGAATTCTCTCTCTGAGAGGGATTTCAAACCTCAGGCAAGAAAATACACTGGTCAGCTAGCACCTGGTATATCTGACCCATATGAATATGCTGTCGTCTCCAGTGGCTGCTGATCTAAGGCAAAGACATCGATCTGGAATCAGAAGGGACAGCTGCCTTGGACAACAAGAGGTAGACCAGTTACATTAACAAAGGAAGTAAAAATGCCACTTCACTGCAACCTGTGTAATCCCTAACACAGTCCAGACTCTGAATGCACCGACTTTTTCCTGCAGTAACAAACTATTCATATGCTACATTTCCACCACATGCAGGATTAAATACAGTTATCAAGATCCATGATCTTCTGGCTTGAAAAACAGGTGACTTGCATATAAGTGGTATAGATACAGCTGAAAATCTCACTATTTGAATATCAGCTGGGCTCTGCAGACAGAAGCCACAGTACCTAGGTCTCCCCTCAGCTCTTAAACATTGGCTTCAGTGGCAGGAACAAAAGAAAGGAGGAATTCCCCTTTTCAAGGGTATGCAACAGGTATTTTCAAACAGGTAACCCATGAGTTTGTGTAAATAAAGAAATCAGCAAACTCTTCAATGCAACAGGACAGTAAATGATGTGCCACATCCTGCCGCTGCCACAGGACAGGGTGCTTCTCTAAGGCTCTGAGGACAGAGGAGCACCAGTCTTGCAGAGGGACAGCAGCACTGCCAGCACAGACTCTGGCCTCCTCAGCCTCTGCGAAGGGTAAAGATCTGACTTCCGTCCGTTTGCCAGCCCCCTGAAGAGAGGGCCCTTGCAAGTGGGCTGGAGATGGGCTAATCTGCTCAAAATGCCAGTCTGCTCTATCAATTCAATCTCCTGATCGCCCACACGTGAACGTGACAGGCACTGCTGACGAGCAGCTTATCTTTGGACTTTATTCAAGGAACAGGAGTTTTAAAGGAGGTGAAGAGGTTTACTTGATGGCTACACTTGTATGCACAAACTACTGTAATTTTGATTTTGAAGAGATTTGAAAAAATAGAGGTGGTTCATTTTACCACCTTTTTGTAGACAGTAAATATTTTATGCTCCTGATGCTTTTTGTTATCTATCCATCATTCTTCTTCACCCCATTAAACCAAACATCAAACATGGCACTGCTCATGTTATGCCTACCCCTTGTAACCTTGCTTTTCATTTAACACAAAGGAAACATTACGTTACATTACCGTAGGAACCACTCTGCCTGTTTTAAAAATGCCTATCACCTCCCTATGTTTCCCTCCAGTCTCATTAGCTGTGGTGCCCGAGCAGTAAGATTTTGACCCAGCTACGCGGGACCGCAGCGGCAGCATTGCTCTCGGGGAAGCTGCTGAATTGAGCACCAGTCAGTTACAGTTAAGGGAGGGAAAAATAGTAAAAACCAGCCAGCGGCTGCTGTGCTTCGCAGTGCCGGCACCAAGGGTGGCTGCAAGCTGCCCTTGCTCCTGGCTGGAGATGAAGTGTTTCTGCACCTGGTTGGAGAGGAAATAAGTGTTTCTGATAGAATGAGCTAGAAGTAATAATAATCGTAACAGAGGGGTAACACATGGGCCAGTGGCTCCTAGATCCAGACACTTAAGCACTGCAAAAAGATTTCTGATTTCCCATTCGCCAATGCGGTCCCTGCTGCCCTGAGGTCAGACTCCATGTCCCTAACTACCTTAAAACTCTGATTTTCCGGAGACAGCTCAGCTGCCTTATTAAACACATCCAAGGTAGACAAAACACATAGGTACTTCTCTTTCGCTGCCTTTCATGGGCCTATATATGAGGCCATGGAAGCATTAGGGGCCAACAAAAGAAGATTGCAGCATTAGCTTGAAGAGTGGAATTAACACCCATAATTATAAACCAAGGGCTGACAAGAGTGGCAATCCCATGTTTCTTGCTCATCTTTCTTCAGGGGATGCTTTGCTACTGTTGTTTCTGTGCAAGAAGAGGCATTGATGGCAATGCTTAGAGTACTAACAGGTGAAAATACTTTCTTCCTGTTCAATTTATCTGTAGCAGTGACACTTTTTTTTTTCTTTAAATAGGCTCTTCTTGGCCTCTCATTTGTGGAACTATATGAAAATAAAATTAAATCTAACAGCCAACAACTAAGTGGAGATCAGAAATTATTTTCAAGAAGGGCAAGTTATCATTATTAAGTCCACTATCTCAAGAGCTGTACAAGAATAGCAATATGAAGCCCTAACAATGGTATAACCATGGGTTTACAACGCTGTCTTGTGGCAATTGTGACTTCGTTTTCACACTTTAGTTCTCATAATACATATACACACTATATGTACCTCAGCACGTGGTGTTCATCGTTCTTTAAAGGTAAGGGGAAGAGGTGGAGCAAGAGACCCCCTTCGCTTAACTGCAAGCTTCTCAGTCTGCTCAAAACCAAAAGAGAAGTGTACTAGAGATGAAAAAGCAGATGAATACCCATTGAGAACTACAAGGGCATTGCCAAGGTGCACAGAGACACAGTTAGGAAAGCAAAAGCTCAACTCAAATTTAAATTGGACAGAGATGTCAAAAACTACAAGAAAGGGTTCTTCAGGTGCATAAACAACAAGCAGAAACAGAAGGAAAATACTGCCCTGCTGTTAAACAGGAGAGGTGAGTCACCAACAACACTGAAAAGGCAGAGGTTCTCAGCACCTCTTCACCTCTGTCTTTACTAGCACGCTGTTGGGTCCCAGGATTCTGGATTGCATCAACAAAGGCATCACCAGTAGAGATGAAAAAGTCATTATCCCACTCTACTCAGCACTGGTCAGGCCACACCTGGAATACTGTGTTCAGTTCTGGTCCCTGCTATGCAAAAAAGATGTGGACAGGCTGGACGGGGTCCAGAGAAGGGCCACAGACATGATCAAAGGACTGGGAAGCCTGCTGTATGAGGAAAGGCTGAGAGAATTGGGTTTGTTCAGCCTTGAGAAGTCTTAGGGGAGACCCCATCATCATGTTCCAGTACTTAAAGGGTGGCTACAAAGAAGACGGAGTCTCCCTTTGTACACGGAGTCACATAGAAAAGACAAGGGGTAATGGGTGCAAGTTACTCCTGGGCAGATTCCAACTGGCCATAAGAGAAAAAAATTTCATAATGAGAAAAATCGGCCATTGGAATAATGTCCCTGGTGAAGTGGTGGGCTCACCAGCATTGGACACTTCTAAGATTCAGCTGGACAGGGTGCTGGGCCATTCTGTCTAGACTGTGCTTTTGCCAAGAAAGGTTGGACCAGATGACACCTGAGGTCCCTTCCAACCTGGTATTCTATGGCTCTATGATACCCTATATGTAACTCTTTCCAAGCATGAGAAGCCAAATACTGTGTCTTTTCTCTGAAAAAGGAGGCACCATGTCTATCACAAAGTCTCTGCACTCCTCCTGTGGAGCTCTGGAGACAACTCACTCCATCATACTCCAAGAACAATAATCTCTATCAATTAAGTTAAATTTAATCTGGAGAACAATCAAGTTCCAGATAACGTTGAGCTGAGTTTTTCTGGTTCCACCCAGCAGATTCCAATGGCACACATCTATTTCAGCGTTGCTGATATGGCCACTCAGCAGCTACCTGAAGTGTCACATGTACAACCAACTCTACAATACAAATTTGAATTCAGCAAATTCGAATTCAGCAAGAGAGACTGAGTATTCACCACCAGACACTTTTTTTTTTTCCTTCTAAAATAATGGCACCCAGCCTGCTGTTTGTGAGGAAGAAGCTGCCTGAAAGATACTCAGTGCTTTTAAGCTGGGCTCCTCCTGCGAGAGGTCCTGTGTTTGCACACACCTGTGCAATGCTGACATACCAAGTGGGGCTGGGGAGTCCACATATTTCTACGCAATTTCATGTTCCCTGTACCAGCACCTAAGCAGCTACGATTGCCTCTACTTCTCTTGGGTTTTTTTAGAGAGCTGCCAGATGTTTTACACTGGACTGTGCTTAATGCAAACTGATTGATAGCTCATAAAGTGGACTCCAGATATGCTAACAGCATGGAAAAGTCTCATATTGAAGGGGTATTGATGCTCATGATATCAATAGCAGTAATATATGTGTCTTGACACATTATTTGGAAATTTCCCCAGAACTACATTATCACCTTCTACACTCTCCCTCATAGGGTGGACCAGACTCAGGAGCTAGCAAAGCACCCCAGCAGGCAGGCTGCAAAAGCAAGGGCTCCAGCGGCCACATGTTCATGGTGTGAAAAGGACAGATTCCCTTCCAGGTATTTTAGCATTATTAAGAATGTATACACTGTTTCACCCGCCTCCTGAAGGCACCAGCTACAGGGCCATGCCCGGATCCTTCCTTACCTCCTGCACCGTTTCACAGTACAGATTGTATTCAGCAAACTTCTAGCTATCCTTGAAGAACAAGTTTGAAGTAGTGGTGTCAGCCTCCTCTTTCGTTTGCTATTG
>VWZZ01001114.1:101681-143089 GCA_013399095.1 Psophia crepitans
ACCGAAATAAAACTAAATACGAATCCTTTTTTTTATTTATTTTCATAATTTATTGCCGGTTTCTTCACAGATCTTTCAGAATTCACCTCAGCGCCAAAGCCTTGCGTAGTCCTTCCCTCCCTGCTGCCCGGTGCGCACCGCGGCCTGAGCAGGGCTCCCCCCAGAGCAGCGCTGCGCCCGGGGCGAGGCCCATCGCACCTGCCGTGTTCCGCACGAATTCGGTTTTAATGGGTTTTTTTTGGTCTGTGGCTTTTATACAGCGCATTTCACTTTGGGGCCCTGGCAGGCGCGGGGCAGTCGGGGGTGGGATGCTCTGACATCTTTTTGTTTGGGTCTTTTTTGTTGCTTTTTTTCTTTCTTTTTGCAGTTTGGTCCACCGGGATGGTGAAACTGGGTCAGTGGGTTTCCACTTTCTGTTTTCCCAGTGCTGTATTATGCACCTGTATTTGCATTGAGTGCAGAAAGGTAAATATTTAAAATGTATTTTAATTGAAAATAAAAGGGACCATCATTTCAATCACATTCATTTCATACAGTGGGTGGTATTATGCTCTAATCTAAATATCAAACAGAAAATACACTGAGAGTTTCTCACGGATGGCTTGAGGGGGGGAAGGGTTGTTTCTTCAATGGAAGTAACATTTTCCTTGTTAATAAGGGAGGATGCATTCCAGATCGCTTCCGAAGCCTGTTCCAGAGAACAGCAACTGTGCTACGTTATATTCCTCCATTTTACATAAAGCTGTTCATAAATATATTCTTTAACTATAACTGATTTTTGCAGAAAAAAATGAGTGTCTAGATAAAATAGGCGAAATCCAAATACTTCAATTCCGATACGCCATCACGCTGTCTCAGAGGAGCTGTACTTGAGTTGCTTAATGTCCTTATTCTCATAGATGGAGTGGATCTCCCCTGCCATATTTCATACTGTATGATGCGCCAGCCCATGAAATTCCCATAACATATCGTCTCTTCTCCCTGGAACCAAGGCTTGTGGAACAGCACGGGCGATGTGTTCGGTCTGAACGAGTCCCGGAGGCGCTCCCCGTACAGCTCCCGTGGAGCCCTCGTGCAACATTCGCTATCGGAATTGGTATTTGGCCAAAATGTTCTGACTTCAAAAGCTGTAATTTCAGTGAAAATTCTTTTTTTATTTTTTGCCAAAAGTTTGAAATGCGGAAGGGAAGCAGAACGGAAGGAAAGGAGAAGGCAGGAAGGAAAACAAGACATGGAAATCCCGAAGGGGTCATTGCAGGGCTCGCAACGCTGCTGTACTCCAGCAACGAAGCTCTGCAGCATCTCCCATTGTTCTTTGCACATTCATGCAATCCCCCGATACGGTTTCGATATGTCTTTATGTGCCTGACAAACATTGGAGACAGCTGGCATGGTCATAAAGTATATCTTTCAGTGTTGGCAGCTGTCATTAGAGAGTGAGGATCTTCAGAAAGTGGACCCAAAGCATTTTAGAATGTGCATGCGCGAACGTGTCGCTCTGAGGTTATTGAGCCAGCATAGCTGCCGCTTTGTGCAGAATCCCCATCGGCCCCTGGCAACTAATGGCACAACTTCTCATTTGGGATAGTAACCATTGTCAAAACAAAATAATGAAGAGTTAGTTTCTCTTTTCACTTCATTTTTCCTCCAGAATCGGTACCTCCTGTTTAGCTTTTGTGGCTCATGACATAGTGGGGCGGTTGAACTGTCATAATACTCTTCTGGTGTCAGTAGTAAACTTGCTCCAAGGTTTCAGGCAGCGTGGGCAGAGACGGTATGTGAAACTCATTCAGGGGAGACAGCAGCACTTCTTTAGGAAGGTGAGTGAAGTGCACAACATCGGTAGAGAGTCCATTGCGTTTCCAGCAGAAAATCTTGTGAATCATCCTTGACCTTCAGGTCAAATCTTTCTGCACAGGATTACCTTTTGCCTCACCCAGTAAAGAAGCTGCAGGGAGCTCTGGAGAAGGGGAGCAGCTTCCTTCTATGCCAAAAGCACAGTTGCAATGTGATGTTTTCTACCAGCCTTCAGTCATTTTGTGCTTTCAAAAGTGAGGGGAAAAAATGTATTTTCTACTTAGAACAGAATTCTTTCTTCCTACATTACCCTCTCTTTGGGGTTTGTGTCACATGTTTGTCTTTTTTGTTCCTTGCTATATTCACTCAAGAATACAGACAAGTGAAAACAAATTAATTTTAATGCTTTTTCTGGGAAAAATAAAAGTACTACAGGAAAACCAGTTTTGATAAAAGCTTTTTATTAAATGAAGACTGTTAATGACAACAAAGGCAAGCAGTTGGCAGTAGTAAATTAACTGTATATTCTGATGGTACTCGACGGATAATAGTGGTGAATGTAAGTAAGTGCATTAGTTGTACAGCTCAAAGGAGGAAGAAAGCAGGAGGGAGGCTAAATCTGGGAAAACATGGAAAAAATTATTTCATTATAAGAAGAGATTCTAGTCCCTTTGAATTGGGATTGAGTTTTACTAGCACATTTGAAATCAGTAAGGGTATTCAAATGGTAATCTTCTGAGCAGCCCAAAACTTTCCAGAAAAGGCTTTAATTTTAAAGAAAATACTGGGTTTTACTCTGAGCCTTCAGCTCCAGGCTCTCGTTAGTCCATTTGTCTGAGCAGGCGACCAGGTCTTCCAATTCCAAGTTGCGTCGGTTTAGAATAGGAAAGTTTGGAAAAAAGAGGAGACCAGGAAACTTTGACTTAAATCAGCATGATTTAGTGTCACTTCACTGTAAAGACATGTCTCTGCTTCTGTCATCCCCTGGTTTTACAGGCCGTGTTACGGCTGGGCTGTCCAAAATTAAGTTGTTGCCAGGCTGCCTCGTTTAAAGCAAATGATGGCCCTATGTGGATCATCATTAGGTACCAGAAATTAGGAATGGAAAATTATTACCTATCAATACCTTCTTTCTTAGGCCCGCCTTAGAAAAATATCAAACGCTGTACGAGTGATGGCAGAAATCACGTAGGGGGTAGGATTAGAGGAACGAACGAAGCGCACACGCACGCACACGCGCAGAGCCACAGCCCCACCTGTAGCAGGCTCGTGTCGGGCGCGAAGGCCAAATCCTGATGTCGCTGTTCGTTGCGGCGCAGTGTGGGTCAACAGATCCCATTGATGAACGATCCTTAGAAATATCGATTCCTTATGTTTCCCCATGTCTTTTACTACCTCATTCATTTTGTTTTCACCGGTCAATGAACACGTAGCATACGAAGATACTTCTGCAGTGGCCAGAGAACAACGCTCAGACCGTCATTTTTGGCTGCAGCTGTGGAGCGCTCCAGACAACCCACACAGGGGAAAAAAAAATGCGCATTTTTGCAGCCGCAGAATGGGTCTGTGCTGGCCGTGCACCGCGTGGGGGCTTGGCGTGTCGTTGCTGCAGCTGCCCACTGCCCCTCGAAGGCAAGGTATGAAGCGTGAATTTCCACAGCTCATGGCCCATAACCTTTTTCTCCTGGCGGTGCTGCGGGGGACAGGAGAGCAGAAAGGCAGTAACATCCAGCCTGGCCTCACTGGAAGGTTTCCTGAGCTGGGATGACCTTTCCACAGCTAATTGCTCCAGCTCAGCGTGTCCTAATAAGGCACGTTTGCCCATGAGTCACCTCGCTCAGATCTGCCATGCCCTGTGGGGAAGTGAGGCGTTGGGCAGGGGGAAGGGTGGGAGCTGTGGTACCCCCGTTGGTGCCACCTCCCCGGTGCGACCTGTGTGCCAGAGGTCATGCAGTCGGCTGGTTTTCCTCCCCTGCCGTCCCCACCCCATCACACCATCTCACAAATTCATCGGCCTCTGGAAATGTGATGGAAGAAGTTTGCTGTCTCACAGAACAAGCTTGGTGGGCGCGTTTCACTTTGCCATGCCTATTTAATGCATTTTCATGTTCCTACTCATCTTATACCCAGCTCTTTTACATAAGGTGTGGGCTTTCCAGGAATGTTTGCTATCGACTTGACTTCCTTGTCATTGAAGTCAGGGAAAATATGAGGGGCCACTTTCCTAAGTCCCCCACACTTCTGAAAGTATACGAAAAAGGAATATTCTGGGCCTGGTAGACGCCTTTGAGTTGCCCCCGCTGCATATATTCAGTGAGATCTGCTGTACAGAGTAGCTGTTCAGTTCCTCTTCACCCTCCTTACGGAGGCTGATTTGAGATGCGGGCACGCTAGTAAAATGAACCTGACAGAAAAGCCTCTAATTTAATTCAGAAGTGGAATGCAGATTTTTTTGCAATTAAACCATAGGCACGCATTTAATACAGCGTGCAGTAGTTGCCGGGAAGAGCAGGAAAAACCCATTATAAGTAACTCACCTGATAAACCGACAGGAGGAAAGCAGGAATACAGCACTCAGCAGCAACACAACCATTCCTCAAAACGCAGTTGAGGCCTCCGAGTTATATTGTCACCTGCGTAAAGAGCAAAGCACGCGTTCCCCCCTCCAGGTAACATCTATTTCAGATTGAAGACAGGTCACCTGGGAACATGAAGCCCCCATGGCAGGGGAGCATGGTGGCTGTCTAACAGGAACAGTCAAAAAAGCACAGCCACCCCCAAAGAGCCTCAGAAAAGTCAGGGAAATGCCGCTATTGTTTCGACTGAAGCATCCAGACACCGGATGACAGTGTCAGGCACTGCAGAACGGTGGATCGCACTCACGGCCACAGTAAAGAAGGGAGTCTGCTAGTTCCCTCCTGCCTGTGTTTGGTTTTCCTTCTTTTACTCCTGACCTGTTTTGGACATCAGTGGGACTCAACCCATCACAGAACCACAGAATCACAGACTGGTAGGGGTTGGAAGGGACCTCTAGAGATCATCGACTCCAACCCCCCTGCCAAAGCAGGTGCCCTACACTAGGCTGTGCAGGTAGGCATCCAGATGGGTCTTGAATATCTCCAAAGAAGGGGACTCCACAACCTCTCTGGGCAGCCTGTTCCAGTGCTCCGTCACCTTCACCGTGAAGAAGGTCTTTCTCATGTTTGAGTTGAACTTCCTGTGTTCTAGTTTTGGCCATTGCCCCTTGTTTTCTTACTACCCACCACTGAAAAGAGTTTGGCCTCGTCCAGTTGCCTCCCACAGTTTAGATATTTATAAACACTAATCAGATCCCCTCTCAGCCTTCTCTTCTCCAGGCTGAAGAGACCAAAGTCTCTCAGCCTCTCCTCATAGGGAAGATGTTTCAGGCCTTTTATCATCTTTGTTGCCCTCTGCTGGACTCTTTCCAGGAGATCCCTGTCTTTCTTGAGCTGGGGAGCCCAGAACAGGACACAGTACTCCAGATGGGGTCTCACCAGGGCAGAGTAGAAGGGGAGGATCCCCTCCTTCAACCTGCTGGCCATGTTTTTTTTTAATACATCCCAGGATGCCATTGGCCGTCTTGGCCACAAGGGCACACTGCTGGCTCATGGTCAACCTGTTATCCATCAGGACCCCTAGGTCTTTCTCTGTAGAGCTCCTCTCCAGCAGGTCATTCCCTAACCTGTACAAATGCGTGCGGTACATCCTCGTCACAAACATTTTCTGACTTTCCTCTTTTTGTTGTCCCACCCCAAAATGAGGGGCTTGGCTCAGCAGAAGTGCCAGCACACATCTTTCCGCCTTTCCACCAGGGATGTAACTTGCCTGTAGCCTGAATCTCCGTGCCCGTTGTCAAAGCTCTCCCATCCAGCCAACGAGGCACCACAAGACACTCAAAAACCCCAGCCCTGGCTCCGTTCAGCCAGACTTACCAGTCTGCCTCCTTCTGCCTAGGAAAATTCTGTCGGCATTTCTCCAAGCCTCGCAAGTTGCCTTGGGGATACGCCATCGGTTGAGACTGATCAATTCCTCCCTCTCCTCCCATCCTCCATTTTCCAGCTTACTCTTTTCAGCTGATGGATAAAACAAAAAAAAACCAAAAAAAAAACAACAAAACAACAATTTTAAAAATTCCCGTTGCAATAAATAGATAGATAGATTACAGTCAATTACCAGAAACTGCTATTGATCAAGGCTGGTTTAGAAGTATACTTGCTTTCTGCAACTAAGCTTACAATACAATTTGCCCTGCATTCAGCATCTATTTCAATTAAAATGAGAGGGGAAGAAATGCCACTTATTTTAAATAAAAAGCTTTCAAGCTATCCTTGCAGGCTGCTTTGAGGATCTAGGACAGATCAAAGCTGCTTTGAGAACTCATCCATTCTGCTTCAAATATGATAGCGCATTGTCCATAGAAAAAAAATAAGATGGTGTAAGATATCAAAGGAGCAAGTACATTTTGGGTTTCCAAGCAGTGGTCTCAAAACTGGTGAAGTCTGCCAGAATAATAACAGAATGGGAGTGACAGTAATCCCCTCCGTCACAGAAACCAAACCAGTGACAATTGCAGGCACCGCACCAGAAGTTGCTTCTTAAATTAGTCAAGCTCTGTCTTAATGATAGCGAAGTCATCTGTATGGATCAAAAGCCTGGGTCAATACCAGCTTCTCAAAACTGACGAAAATCAATCAATTACAACTAAGTTAAGAGTTGAGGTTTACCCCAAACTTAATCCCTTTGCTGATTAGGGCTTTGTTCTAACTTCCAGTCTGAAGGCATCCATGGGAAACGTATCCTTTTCGTCCTTGTTTTGGCACTGTCCTCTGAATGATGTGTCGCTTTTTTGCCATACGCCGCCTGCTCCTTACGTAATGGCAGGCAGCAGTCAGGTCTCCTTTCGGCTTTTTGCCAAGTTTCGCGAACCAGACTTTTTGGCGCTCTGTCTGTGTGATAGCTCATCTTTCTTCTGAACACCCAGGTCTGCTTTTCTCTCTGCCTCTTCCAGTCTGAGTACATCTTCCTTGAATAAAAGTAGCTATTCACAGTAACCTAAAGGAAGTCTCACCAAGGTGCTGCACTGTCCCAGTCCCTCTCATCTCTGCCGCATCTTCTCAGTATTTCTTCCTCCTGTCTCTGCTTTCTTGGGTTTGCCCTTCCTCCCACCCCTTTTCATTTCCACTTGTATCGCTTTTGGTTCTGCTTCTTTTCTTTGCTGCTGCTTTTCCCATCGAAGGCCAAAATAAGTGAGAAAAGTGTCAGGTCCCCCTTTCCAAACCTGTCGATTGAATGTGCTGAAGAATAAGCGGTCTGTGGGGAACAGGATTTATTGGGCTGTTAGGTTGAATGGAGCCGTCTCGTTCAGCCTGTCGAGCCTCTCAGCACAATTTCTCACTGCACAGCTCCACTGCTGCTCTTCCTTTCTCTACATGTACTTTGAAGGGCTTTTGTGATGTGAGGAGTAGGGGTAAGACCTAATTTAGGGGATGGGAGAAGCAGACTTCACTATCTGTCGGAAGTAGTTTCGTGCCCTTAAATGTATTTTTCAAGACAACTGGTCCTGATGTTGCGTGGCTAACTTGTCTTCCATGTCTTGGAATTAGAGCCACTGTCCTGATGGGATTTGGTCTGTTTGTTTGGAGGTAACCTGTGTTAGCACAGAAAGAAATGTCTTACCTTGAAATTCAGTCAAACTTCTGATTAAACTTAATTTTTTTTTTTAATGAAGGAGATACCTCTTCTTATTTGCTATGGTTCTACCTTAAATATGGGGGAAATTGCAGACCTTGTCAATGGGAAGGATAAAGAAGATTTAAATGAGAGATGAAACCCTTCTGTCACGCTAGGGCACTACATTAGCCGGTCGCTAGCACGTTCCACAGCACAGTGACACCATATTTATTTTTGTGTGCTAAATGCTGTAGCAAGGATAGTTAACAAATAAATAAATGAGTTGAGGTTGAATCCTTAAGGGAACGACTCTTGGAACAAAAACTAATGTGAAAGTTGAGTCTGTATCAACTTCGACAGTGTCCCTTTAAATTACACTTAATAAATACCAGGGAGCTGAAGTGTTCTGTGGTTATGCATATATTTGTAACAAACGGTTGCACAAATATTTGGCTCCTAACGATGAACTAAATGGCATGACATTTGCCTGGGAAAATTAATTACTTTAACATGTGTTGTATAAAATATGAGCTAATCATGTAATGTATGTGTATACTGTGGAGTGTTGCTGAGTGACTAAGTTATTACCAAAGGAAATTTATGAGAAATAAACAAGAAATACTCAGAGATGCTGTAAATGTCATGTTATGCTCAAGGGCCTTTTGCGGCTGAATAATTCTTATGTGGATGAGGAGGACAGGATCATGCAGTGAAAAGTCAAGTTGGAATGAGTTAATCTTTGTATTTGCACATAATTTTATTGGTACTTAATGTAGCTACGACGTTTCTGTTTCAGATCGTAGGGTCAGTTCACAATGACAAGATCAAATCGGACTAAACTTAGTGATCCAGCGTGGTCTCAGCACCAAATTTTAAACTGTTTATGTTCCAGAAGAAACGCTGCCTGTTAAAGGAACGGGGAATAAAGCGGTCCTGATAGTCAAATCATGGCTGCTACGTTGGGCAAAACCTTCCTGCCTAATTTATGTGACTTTTTGGAAGGGTGAAGTAATCTCCTTCAGATGTCTTGCCTGCGAAGAGGCGCTTCTCTGTGCGAATGTCATGTCTCGCAAGCGGGGAAGGTTCAGCGGCTGCCAGAGCTCTGCCCTCCCCTCCCGTTAGGATGCTACGCAGAGTCTACAGGAGACTGTGTACATGAGGAAGAAATGGAAAGCAGTGAACTGGAGAAATATGAACTGGCGAGGGAAAAGCAGACACGTACATTTCTTCTCCGACATGAAGCGTAGAGTGCCACAGACCTAATCTCCTAAATAGTAGCAGGAAATAATACGGTAAAAAATCACATCCATTATACTCATCTTTTTTCCCCTAACTAAGAAACTCAGATAGATGAGGCTCTTTTGTGAGCAGCTAGAAGAATCATTTAAAACAAACAGGATGGGTTTGGGGGGAGGTGTGTCTTTAACTACTCCAACAGTTACGAAGAACGGGATAAACTAGGGCACAGCCTGCTCGGTGAGTGTGTCACCGGCATTTTGTCGTGCAGCGGCACAGAAAGCAGCTTCCCAGGTGGCGATCCTGGAGCCAGTTCCTACCACGGGAGAGGAACAGCTGGGGAGTGTGAACGTGGAGGACAATGTTGGTGAGAGACTTACAGGATTTGTAAGCCTCAGAGAATGAACAAAGGATAATATAAACGTGAAGGCAAAGGACCTGGAGCCAGCAGACTTTAATGAACACAGAGGGTATTAGCAGGTAAATTCTGCTGGGAATCAAATCTGTGGCAGAAAAGAGCTCCAGAAAGAGTTGATGGTTCATTAAAAATAAATAAATAGACAAATATATAAATAAATAAAAGACAGTAGGAACAGAATCACAAAATATTGCAGCATGCGGAAAGGATAGAAAATGCAGTAAGAGATATCTGTGAAATCACAAGCTCTTCAATGATCTCAAGTGCAAGAAGGGAGTGTACAGAACATAGAAACTAGGTCAAATATCTAAAAATGAATGTTAAAAAAACCCCTTCAGCGTCAGCATACAGAGACAAAAATCAGAAAGTCTAAGGCACAAAATAAAATACTTCTCCTATAAGAATAGGCATAATATGCTTATTATTAGTATATTAGTGTATTAGTATAAATGCTTATACTAACAAGGCATTTTAAGGGCGTTTTTGATAGTAACAAAAAGGGAAACCAAGGGAAGAACTACTCTATGGGTAGGAAAATTGGCAGATGATGCTGAGAAGCTCAGAAAGCTTAGTGCCTTTTCTGAAGAAGACTAGAAGAGGACAAACATAATGCTTCTGTTAAAAGTAGGGGCAGGGAATGGTGGAACCAGGGAATTAGAAATATTCACCATCCCTGTAACTCCTGAGAAAAGACTAAAACAAATAATTGGGTGATTTATAATTCCATGAAATTTGAAATTAAGATGCAGCTTGATATGATTTGCCATTTTTCAAATCCACCAGATTTCCTTTTATGCAAGCAAACAGGCATTGTAGATACAAGAGAAACACTATGGGCCACACACAAAGGGGGTGTGGGGGTGTGGTGCTGGGGATTGGGGGGGGGCTGGACAGGCCTGCCACAAATATGCTTGGAAGGGACTTTCAAACACAGGAAAAATGTGAGATGCCCTCTGTTTCCTGCTCCCAGTGCTTATGCAGCTGCCTACGGTGAAGACTGTGTGGTCTGCAATAGCTGTAAAACGCGGGGAGCCCCAGAGCTGAGAGGAGCTGGGAGAGGGGGCCGCGAGCGGTGGGTGTGCTCTTGCTGTGCTCATGCAGCTGGGAGCAGCTGTGGCCCTTTTTAAAAGAGAGGATGAGGAGCAAGGAGGGGAGGACGCAGGGAGCACCTCGAGGCTGGTGGGGTCATTTGCTGCCTAGCTTCGAGCATCCTGTGCTTCTGAGCTGAATGGGAGGAAAAGGGGTGGCCAAGGAGAAGACTCCAAAAGCCTGGTAGGTAAGAGGGAGCCAACCTTCGCAGTGCTGACAGCATCTCACTGTGCTTCTGCGTCCTGGATGCTTGGGCCAGTGCCGTAAGGAGAGCACCAAATGTGGGGAAAGGTGCTGCACATTAGAAAGCCCAGTGTTCAAAATATCTGTCTTGAGCTGTGATTCTTCATTTGTGTTTAATGGCCACAGTCGGTAAGACAAGACCCAAAGTAATCCAGTTAGAAAAATGCTCTAGTGGTGAGGATGGCCAAGAAGAGTGTCACAGCCCTGCTGAGAAGAGCGTCCTCATCTCCCAGTGCTTGCAACAACAGGTTAGGCAGATTTCTGCTATGCACGGCTTAGGTACAGCTGATCCACCCCAGGGTCAGTGTGATGCGGTACATGAGTTTGTGTCGTCTCTTTCGGCACTGTTTTTCACCCAGGATGTGATGATGTGTACCTGCAGTAACGGTCTGGCAGGAACCCCGCTGGAAAGGTGAGGGGGTGGGTGGCCTTTCACTCACGGCAGCCTGGCTCATGGTTTGCTCTGCAGTGCACGTTCAGGTTCATCCCTCTGCTCTCTTTGCCTTCTGCACGGGCAGCGACTCTGTACTTGCTCGGAAATGGCAGAGGGTCTTTTTCTCGGATCCCGCAGGTGGGATATTTTGTCCCCGGGGGTAGCTGGGCCAGACGCCTCAGGGAGAAAGGCAGAAGCTGTGTGAGTGGGTAACCAGAAAATAAACTGCGTGTCAGTGGAAGAAGAGCAAATATGAGAATTCAGATTCTGGTTGCTCCCTATATAAACCAAACAGCCTCCTCAATCTTAATTTGTTTTTTTTCCCAACTTCCCTAACAATTTTCATTAACAATGCCTTACTTTTCTGTGTGTCTTGACAGAGAAAGGGCTGACATTAGCCTCTATTTTAATGGAGAAATACAGATTATTCTGAAAGATGGAGGGATCCTACTGTGAGATGCTTGAAACGCCTCCTTGGAGAGAGCCCAAAGCTTGCTCTTGTCTGCTGAGGGATCTTAGGGAGAGTAAGCTCCTTAAGCCAAATTAGCTCTTCTGAGCAGGTCTCTGTACAGCATTAGGCTGGCCAGAACCAAATGCAGTATTCCAGGTGAATCACTAACTCAATGGCACTGTAATGTTATAATATTGAGTATATTTTCCATCATATTCCTTATGTACCCCAACATCTGGCTTGTGATTTGATGACTGCTTTACACTGAGCTTCCAGGTGGGCGTCCCAGTCTTCCCCTGACTTTGTTGTCTATGATTTGGGACCTTGCAGAGTGCTCCAAGCTACTCCATCCCCAGGACGTGATTTTGTGTTAAACACCTTTATCATCCCACTGCCCACGTGCTCAGGCTCGACAAAACTTTTGGGAATTCTTCCCTCTCCATTGGCTCAGCCTAACCTAAATAACTTTGCGTCACCTTCAAATGTTTATAGATCACAAAGAGGTACTGCAAACACCACTCATCATGTTATACAATTCTTTGGTATATTAATATTAATACAGGATCTGAAAAAGAAGACTGAAAAAACATTTCAGTTACAAAGATAGGAGGTGCCAGGATTAAAGCTACTTATGTAGTGATCTAAATCCCTCTGCACAGCAATATAGGTTTTAGTCACAGGTATATAGAGGGTTATTTGGAGGACCCCCTTCTCATTTAAGAGGCAGTATAGATTCTGGAGTAGATGGACTATTTTTCTGACCAAGAATGCAGTCTCTAGGTAAATGTACTATCACCACGTGGGCACAGAGAAAATGCAGCACCATTTCTGATCTGTGCTGGCTGGACAGACAACAAAAAAGGGACTTCAAGATGCAGTAGAAGACTCTCTCCTGGACTTTATTTTTTTTTTTCTTTTTCTATTTGATATGAAGAAGAGGGAAGAAAGGCCATCGTTCTAAGACCTGTACATATAGGACATGTTTAGATGAGTGAAAATGCCTTCTTCTTTAACAGCATAGGAACATATAATTAATTGCGTTCTGTGCCTACTTCATCATAGTCATAGACTGGGAAATATGAAAATTTGTAGTTCTTGGTAGCTATCACAACTAAGGTACGATGATCAGCCCAGATACTGGATCATTTTGAATAATTTACAAGAACACAATTCATAGAGATTAATAAATTAAAATATGTTCTGTGTGAAGCAAAATACTTTATAAATATGCAGTTTCTTAGGCTCTGATTCTTATTTTTTGATCGTCTGCTGGTCAATGAAAACGACGTGTGAAAACATTGTAGATTTTGATTAATGTTATATATTCCTAAATAGCATCAAGACTCTGTCATTGCTACTGTGAAGTAAATGAGTAATATCCCTAAGCAAAGGCATTTTTGCCAATAATTAGTTATTTTTCCCAAAGCAGTCCCACTATATACTCAGTAGTGCAACTCTGTGCGTGAGGGAATTAGCTCCACAGGTGACCTCCAAAATGTGCCCCACAATGTGGCACATAACACAGAAGGAGAAGCACATTCGTGTGTTTTACCAAAGGTGTTGAAGTTACAAGGCTCACATAAATGTGAAGCCTGCCACATGTTTTCCCCCTTTCACATCTGGTCCCATCTCTTGTTCTAGGTGAGTTACTGCTCACCTGTAACCTACAAGCAACCTTGCAACTGCCAACCATGGTGACACACCACCAGGTACCCTTGACTAGAGGATAACTTGTTTTCTCTGCAGCAGAGAGGGAGTTGGGGAGAAAAACTCCGGTCAGGCTGATCCCACCTGTGGGAGATGCATTGCCAGCAGCGAGTATTAAAGTAACCACAGGATCACAAGAAAACTCAGGTTGGAAGGAACCTCAGAGCAGGACCAGCTTTGACACCAGCCCATGCTGCTCATGGTTTGAGAAAGAGAGGGCTTGGAAATCTCTAACGATGGAGCCTGCTCAACCTCTCTGGCAACCTGCTCTCCTTCGGGCTTGTCCTCAAAGGGAACAAGTTCCTCCTTATGTCCAGTCTGAACCTCTCTTGTTTCAACATATGCCTGTTGTCTCTCACCACCCTGTGAAGAGCCCATCTCCTCCATGTCAGTGACCTCCCTGTAGGTGTGGGAAGGTGATTGCCAGACCCCTCCAAAGCCTTCTCTCTTCATCAGCTGTCTCAAGCGGGACAGGCAAATGTCAAGAAGCAGCGATCTGTAGACTGTGACCATTGCTGTTTTAGTCAAATAGTTAGACTTTATTGATGGGAGTCATTGAGACTCCTATCCCAAAGGTATAAATAAATTCATTGTTAACTAAGCAGCCTTTTTTCTAGATTGTCATACGTTAAAAAAGTAACAGCCAGTTGGGCGTATGCACAGATGGGACCTCATGCATGCTAGCAAGGGGTTTATTTGTGCCTGGGTATTCCAAGTACAGATATGTCCACCACCACCCATTGGTCTTCTCCCAGCAGTGTGGCGCGCAGGGGCTAGGGCAGGGAAGCTAGCAGGGTTTTCACTTAGCCCACAGACCTCCACAGCTAAACACAACTGCGAGGCCCATTCCTCTGCACATACCTTTGTTTCTGAAGTACCTACGAGGCTTCTGGCAAAATTCTGGGGTCAGGCTACAGCCATCTCACACATTTCCTGTGCTGGGAGTCTGCCAACAAGAAGCAAGTATGCAACTGCGGCAAAACAGCCTGGGATGGTGGGTGATACCCAGCTAGAGTGCTGGGTTGACATCTGTATGTAGAAGATCCCAGCCACAATCCCCCTTTACCTCCCCTCTTCCTCCACCAGGACTCCTTCACCTTCGCATGATCTCAAAACCAGCGAAAGGAGAGGCGGATTTCTATGCAATCTTTATAATCGGGAAAATAATAAGCACTCTCACTTTCTTGTTCCCTGTGGAGAGATCAAGAGGCCTAAATTCTCTTCTGCATCTGCAAACAGCTGGGAAAGCTGACCCTTAAGCTGTGTCCATACCGCTTTTCTTCTGGATTCCTCACCCAGCAGTTTGGCAGTTTTCATGCATTTCACTTTGGAACAAAATCAGATTCATTGAAATGGACAACAATTTTATTAAGTGTTAAACACGCAGCTGTATTAAATAAGTAAAGTTAATTTAACTGTAAATAAGATCCAAAATTCAGTATAATCAGATTAATACAATGAACTATAATAACATCCATTGAAACAGAATGATGCAATATCAACTGCATTTGCAGTTTGTGCTGATCTGGAAAGAAACAAAAAAATGTACCTGGGAAGACTGTCACCGGAGTATTACTGAGAGGTTTTCTTTGTGTTGCGTAATTTTTAAGAACCAGAACTATTCACTGTCGATAGGAAATTAAACCGGTGAGACTCAATTAATGCGTGACACTGTTCCCTTTGAGAACAAACATGACTCAGAAGCAGTTCATAAAGAAGACAAGCTTTTGCTTAGTTTAGCTACATGACCTGCTTAGTTCTCAAAGGGACCCATCAAACTGAAATTAGGCAGTTAAAAAAAAGAAAAAAAACACATTCTAAATAAATTCAGGAACTAACAGAACCTGGGATCCCTCTGCTAATTTATATAGCTTTGCAATCACATTTTCCATTTTTTTGTCAAGTTTCTCTCTTAGGTGAGAACACGAAGGTGAGGGGAGGTTGTCTAATCACAACTTTACAGTCTGCACATCAAGTGACAAGTTGTGCATAGCGTGATGTCAGCCCATTATTAAGAAAAAACGGGTCGTGTTTTGTCCTGTGCTACTGCTGACCACAGTTTTCTACATTTTCAGTGCTTGGTCAGCCATGGTGAAGATTGCTGTGGTGGCACTGGTAATTTAAAGCATGAAGATTTTTGCAGGGCCAAGCTGCCAGCAAGAGCTGAGCACAGAAAGTATCTGCCTTTCAGATCATATCCTATCATATCAACTCGAGGTCCTGGGGAAGAGAAAGGTCATCATTTAATGTGCAGGGTGGTCATTCTGGCCATGACTCCTCTCCCAGCTGAGAGACTTCTCGGGGTGCGACGTTTGCTCTATTTTGCTGCAGATTATTTACAGGAGGTTTGAGTAACTATGATGATATTTGGAAAAAAAACCCAACCTCCTTTTTATAAAAACATTTCAGGCTCAGCAGTTTTGCATTTGGAAAGAAGACAGTTTGGGAGCTGGCTGCATGTTTTCAAACAGGAGCTGTACAAAGGTGAGGGTGAGACTCCCAGCTGCAGAGACAAGCTGGATCTCTCAGGGTTATCATTCGGTTGCCTAAGCAGAGGCACCCCGTCCCATCTGAAACACCCTACGGTATCCAAGTCATCCGTACATAGCTGATAGAGATGACACAAAACCCCATATGGAAGGCTTGGATATCCTGAGGTGTCCCAAAGATACTGGACCACCTGTTCTGGCACCCGAGTCCTGCTCCCTCTGTTGCCCCACCAGAGATGAGGTGGCACCCAGATCTACAGCATCCTGGGCAAATAATTGCATGCATGCAGGGTTGGCACGTTTTACTAAAGAGGCCCTTCAGGTGAAATTTTAGGATGCTTAAGAAGGCAAGATGCTTGAAGGACTTAGTTATGCCTCCACGAATCCCTCAGCAGCACTAAGCTACCTGAAAAGACTCTCACTGCATTAGATTAGCGCATCCCAAAGTCACAGGAATTCACAGCTGGAAGGGACACCCTCCCAACCCATGCCGCCTGACGCACTGAGACAGGGCTGAGCATTTCTGAACCATCAGCACTGGATGTTTCCATAATCTCCTCTTTCAAAAGTTGAACAAAACATCTCTGGGTTATGTCTTCCAGTGCTGCACGCCTGTCGTTATTAGGAAGTTTTCTCTATTGCCTAGCCTAAATCTTCTTTGCTTCAGTTTAAGCTGATTCCTTCTTGTCCTTCTTCTGATGGACATGATGAGCAGTTGATCATAATCCTCTTTATAACAACCTTACACGTACTGGAAGACTGGGAGACAGATTTTCTGAGAACTTGGTTTTGGCCTTAAAATAACTCTTCCAAATTACTTTGCCTTTGTACCACTTGGCCACAAAATAGGCAGTTTTCATAAAAGAAAGCGACAGGAACGATCATTTGATAACCATCTCTATCCCTCTGCAAACACAGGCTTTAGTCCTCTGAGAGGCGACCTGTCAGACATTAAACTGATACGCTTATTTATCAGTGTCACGTGTAATCTGTAAATCCTTCCATTGAAATAAAGGTTTGCAATTTTGTTCCAACAGAAATGTTTGGAGAATTTAACTGACTGGTGCCTCTGATCCCTCACTGAACTTACAGTGGCCTAAGCGACTAGTTGCTGAGCCAAGACAAGCTATATTAGGCAATCTGGATAGTAACACAATAGACTTCCCGCTTCTAATAAAGCTGGAGATTAAGAAAAGCAGTGCAGATAATCAACAAAATAAAAATACACTGATTTTAGAAGTCACTCCAGAGCATTATCTGAGCCACGTAGGACCGATGCTGCAACTTCAGCTGTGCATGTTTGGCTCCTGGTACGAACCTTGGGCTGCGCATGTCCACGTCTCCTCTTCCCTTCAGAAAGAAACCTCTTGCACAAAACTCAGTTTGCCTTTTCTGAAAAACGAAACCTGTTTGTCAAGGAACAGGAAACCTGTCTGAAATCCAGAATCAGCTGGCACGGCTGTCGTTCATCCATGAGAAGCGCTGACAGCCTTTGAAAAGCAACACAAAACCTGTGGGTGTCTCATGCTACCATTCCAGTTTAGATTATGGAGCTGAGGAGATGAAGTCCATCACTGCTCGTTATTTTGAAGGGGATCAGTTTGAGGAAGAAGCGGGGAGCAAACAAGACTGCGTGTCTCCTGGCGCTGAGCAAGCTGGAAGAAACTCAAACCAAAACTCAAACCCAAAACTGAGAATAATACATACTGCACAGGAGTGGTATCACTTCTAGCCATTTATAGAAATACCTGTGCTCAATTTTCACTCAGAAGACACCAGTTTTGCACGTTATATAGCTCCTCGGTGGTGTGACATGGTAGCAAGGAGAAGCAAAGTGATGGGTGACAGTGGTGGGCACTGCCTTGTCACCCCCAAGTCAATCGAATTGAAGCAATGCCACTGTGTGACCTGAGGAGTAAAGCATGGTTTTGTAGGCTTGATCATCTTTCCCAAAATATCTGTACCACAGGCAGTGCCGTGCCCCAGCTCCCCTGGGGAGCTCGGCTGCCTGCGTATCAAGGACTCAAGGCCAGCTCTGATACGGCGCAGCTGCCTAACCTTCAGTCGGGCTGCTGAGAAAGAGCCACCAGAAAGTAAGCACACAGATAAGAGAGGTAAAATTACAGTCAGAGGTTGGGATGCTGAGACAGGCTTGTTGGAGAGCTCAAGAATTCAAGGGGGAAAACACCTGCAGGGGAAGGTATTGAATCCTTTAAAAAAAAATAAAAATGAGGTGGTTTGGGCGCTAGCCAGAAACTAGGGGCTGGTTGGGGTCATGTCGCTGGTGTTACCTCTCACTGCACGGGGATAACCACCTTTTTGAAATGCCCATCATCCTTTGTAGTAAAGGCGTGTGAGCCCCAGATGTCCCTCCCAGCCTCAGGGGTTCTGTTCCACGCATGGAGAGATGCTGCTGCAACAGCACCAGGGCTATGGCCGTGTCCTGTCTGAGCAGTAGGATGTGGAAAAACAGGTGTTAATCTTGACACCTCAAGGTGAAGTAAGGATGCAGGTGGGTCACGCTTGCTGAGTCAGCACGCAAACCTGCCAAGGCACACACACACACACACAGAGCACTCACTGGGTCACTACCAGATTTTCTGGCCCTCAGCAGGTTAGCTCCAGCTGGACTCAGTTGTGCCTTTATTTTTCCCCGAGTCCTGAAATTCAGCCAAAAATTAGTTTGGACATCCAAACCCACACAGCAGCTGCCAAGCAGAGCAGAAGCCGTGTTGGAGGATGAACTGGTGTCCATGGGGAGCTGAGGAGGAGGGAAGCTCCTCCTCACATAGGAGCAGGACACAGGGCCTGCCCAAGGCCCCAGCCCTGGGTGGCCATGCCTCCAGGCATCCTAGCAAGGTTGGCCTTGGCAGCTTTTTTGCCTCTGCAGTGCAGCTGCACAGTGGTCCCATGGGGTCTCCCAGCCTTGTGAACCACACAAGAACTGCAGGTATCTAATGTGGGTTTGTTGGCCACCCCGCAGTAATGACCATGCTCCATTGACAGCTGTTTTGGATTTGGGCCTGCACAAGTCCTGCAGAAGAAATCCCTTGCGGCAGGTGCTATGTAAGTGTACTGGGCAGGGTGGTCACTGTAGATGGGGAGGACCTGAAGGATGACACCTTTGTGTCCCTGAACGCTCCTCTCATTTTCCCAGTGGTTATTCTAACACAGTCTGTTGCTCCCACAGCTCTTGTCTCACTGGCTTTCTTCAGCCAGCCCAGTCAGAGCAGTGCTGCTGGTGCTGGGCACTGTGGAAACACTCCGCAAAGCATCTTTGCTGCCTTTTGGCTGGCATCTTCTGGCAGATGAGTCCTCCTGCCAGCTGGAGACGGACTGGTTTATTCAATGGCTCTCTGCTGAGGCTGCTCTCGTCAAGATGTTCAGATTTTTCCAGCCCCTTTCCTTATCTCCTTTTTCTCCCTTCGAGCAGAGATCCCCTTGGTGCTCCCTGAGGAATGGCGGGCAGCTCTAGGAGAAGGTAAATGAAAAACTGTCCAGAGCTTGTGACCTTCTTCCAAACTGGTCTCACTCCTACAGCTCCTCTTCAGTTCTGGAGATGCATGTTGATGGTCAGGGCCCTGAGACCAGCCCCCACCTGATGCTGGAGCTGGTGCTGGGAAGAAAGCTATGGGAGAAGGAGCTGTGGGCAGCTCTTCAAGGAGCTACTGCCCAGAGCGGACCCCCGATGAGCTCCCCACCAGAGCTGTGCTGCAGCCCTGCCCAGCCACAGACCCCACTCATTGTGACCCCCGCTCATCGTGACCCCCACCCATGGGAACCCCTCTGATGCCCAGAGCTGCCCTGGTGCCCCCACCGCCACAGTCCCTGTGGATGAATGCGGGTGATGGGATCTTGCTCCCCTGGGCAACACAGGGACTGTGTAACAGCCTACAACACCAAGCAGAGAAGTTTGTCTGCTGGTTTTGGTTTTATTGGCCGTAGATGAACTATTTTATAAAGGAATCATGTTCCTGTCTAGAACAGATCAAGCAATAAAAAGGCGTAGAGACCAGCTGAGGGAAGGTGTGTGGAGGCATAGCATACAGATAATTCGTGTTCCTCTCCCTCCCTATTCAACCTGCGGATGATAAACTGCAAAGTTCAGGTATTTACAGAGCTTCGTGAAAGGTTAGCAGTTACTTCCTCTATAATATACATTAATGTAGAGAAAAACAACACTTGAAACCGTAGAAACATCAGGAACTCTTTGGAAAGGTAAATCATGAGCGTAACACTGCCAAGACCTCTCCTCATATTGACAAGAAAGGATTTGCACTGAAAAATCCTATTAATAGAAATTATTTGCATAAATCTTTTGTGCAGCAGACTCCAAATCATTTGCATTATATATACTTCTCCCATGGCAAGTATGTTAAAAAAATGTATTGTTAATAACATATTCATGTTGGCACTTACAAATGTGCACAGCCATGACTCACCAGAATTTAGTTTCTCCTGCAGAAGTGAAGTCAAGCTCACAGGTCTGTAAATGCCGAAGCTTCGTTAAACACTCACCAGCTCCCAATAATTCCCTTCCAGTAAGTTATCACAACTGCTCCACAAGAGCTTTCCGGCATCTCCCTCTCCCTTTACAATCCTAGGATGTGATTTATCACTCCGGTCTGGGTGCTCTGAGAACTTTTAATGGTACTAATTGCCTTATTATCCACTCCAGTGCGAGAGTAAAACCTTTTGACGTTTTCCTTCCTTCCCTGAGGAAAACAAATCCTGGTTCCTGGGATATTGCCTTCTGCTGCCTCTGTGATTACTGAGGCGAGGAATTCCTTTAGGCCTTTTGCCTTATCAACCTCATCTGTCACCAACTTTCCATTTCCGTCTCTCTCTCAGTGCTCCCTAATCACTTCACATCTTCCGTTATTTTGTGCTATTTTTTCCCCTCTTCCTCTTTTATTTGCGATGTCAGTCTTCATCACATATTCTATTCCTTATTTTCTATCAATGTACGTTTTCACACCAGGCTTTGTGATACTTACCTTGCTCCAGTTTACTATTTTTAAATTAGTGTAGTAGTGCCTATTTAGAAAAAAAAAAAAGGCATTTTTCTGGCTGTTCCATATTTGAGAATTTGCTGCAACAACTCCAAGCAAATCACACACATACACAAATTCCTGTATGTCATCTACCAGAGGATCGTAATTTTCTAAAAGCAAATCAAATATCACAAAAGCATGTGGCAGATCTCTGACTTTTCCAATGGTGATATAATAAATAATGAAAAAAAAGTGAAAAACTGGAATTAATTGCAGTACCACATACCTTCAGCATCTATTTTTTTCCGGCTCAGTGTGAACAGTAAGAAGAGACCAACCATAGAAGAGCATTTATGATGTATGTTCAGATGTGCAGGAACACAAGGCTAAACCCAGGAGAGAGGCTGAGTGGGATAACACCTGACCTTCACAGTGCTGCTTGGATGGGACCACTGGAGCCTTCTGCTCACAGCAGGATGGTTGGTCCTCAGCACTAGATCAGGCCAGCTGTGGCTTTGTTCAGCCAAATCTTGTAAACCCCTAGGGAGGAAGAACCCACAGCCACCCTGGGTGACCTGTCTCAGTGCTGCACCATCCTCCTGGTGGAAGAGCTTTTCCTAATGTCCAGCACGACCCTCCCAAGCCACAACTTGTGGCCGCTGTCCCTTGTTGGGCAGGGTTTGGCTCCATCGTCTTTGCAACTCCCCTTCAAGTAGTTGTAAGCTGTCTCAGATGGCCCCTCAGCCTCCTCTTCCTCAGGCTGAACAACCTCAGCTCTCCTTGTAGGTCCTATGCTTTTGGCCCTAATCAGCTTAGGTCTTTTTCTCTGGACTCTGTCCTATTTCTCCACATCTCTCATGAACTGGAGGGCCTAAAAGCAGTCACAATATTCCAGGTGTGGTCTCACCAGCACTGAGACAACAGTAGAGACAGGCAGATCACAAATTTCCAGAACTGCTGACCATGGTCCTCCTAAGGTACCTCACTCCGTGATTTCCTTCATTTGCAGTAAGAGTGCAAATGGCAGTGCAGGGTTCATTCAAATTCAGTTTGAGGTCCAGCATAACCTCCATGCCCTCTCCAGCAGAGCTGCCACCCAGGCACTGGCTGTCTATGGGGTTAGCCTGCCCCAGGCACCGGACTTTCTGCTTCCCCTTGCTGAACTCTGTGAAATTGCCCTTTATGCAACATTCAACCTCCCCAGCTTTGCCTTTGAATTGAAGTTCTACAGTTTAGTGTGCCAAATTCTAGTGTAGGCTGTCCCTGCCCATGGCAGGGGGGTCGGAACTAGATGATCTTTGAGGTCCCTTCCAACCCAAACCATTCTGTGATTCTATGAAATGCCTCTCCTAATTCGGTGTCACGCACAATTCATTAAGGGTCTGCATTCTGGCCCATCACACAGGTCTTTGATGAAGATATTGAACAATATTTGTGCAGCAGAAGTCCTTGATGCCACTTCCAGCTGGACACCAAGACATTGATCGCTGCCCTTGGGGCCTGGCAGTGCAGGCAGTTTACAGCCCACGTAAGAGCTCCCCTTCTCTAGACAGTCAGTCATTTCATGAGGAAAGAACAGGCCGGTCAAGCGTGACTTGCCCTTGGTAAATCACCTTGTCACCCTTCACGCCCTCGGCAGTTCAAACACGTTTCCTGGAATCCATCTCACCCAGCCTTCAGTACTCACAGGTGAGCAAGGCATGGTGTGTGCTGGCTTTAAAAAAATTGGGGAAAAATGGGTCCTTCTGCATCAGATTCATCATTCATGCAGATGTCAGTTTTAGAGCAAGGTACATTTGCCGCAGAAATGCCCCTTTTCTTTCATTTCTATAAGCAGGCCGTAGGGTACCTCGCTCAACATCCATATTCAGACAGAGAAATTCTGCTTCTTGTGCCCCACCTTTAACTCCTATGCAGTGCCCGGTCCTTCCCTGGCTTTCTGCTTCTCTGCAGGCCACCTGAGGGTCTCGAAGCCTAACTAGAGATTCCTGTAACAACATGAAAAGAGAAAAAATGTGTCTATCACTCCCAGTGTTTGTTCTACCTTTGCTTTCATACACAAACCAGTCAGTCACTGCGGCATATGCTTAGCTTTGCTTGCACAAGCAGCCTCCAAACAAAGCTCCTACAGAAGCCAGCAGGCAATTTAGCTGGCACAAGAAGCTTTTAAGTCTGGAAACTAAGTATCATATCTGATGCCATCCAAAATAGAAAAAAAAAATATTATTAATGTTGTAGAAAGCCAATTTTTCAATATTTTCTAACCTTAACAATCACACCCTGTTACAGGAGCATTAAGAATACAGACTCCTTTATTGCTGTTAATTTTCATTCCTCCTCTTTATTGTCCCAAGTTGATTGTGAAACAGTATTTGGCAACATTTGATTTTCATACATTCCTTTCATGCATCTGTAGATTTTTCTTACATTTACAGATTTTTTCAGACGTATTTTGATTTAGATTTCTGTCTGAGCAACATCTAGCTGTCAAGGCATTTCGATTGTCTCACTGGAGAGGATTTGAAAACTGAAAATAAAAATCTTTGTATTTGGCTGCAGTATGAATTTGTTGTCTGTTAAACACATGAGAAAACAGCATAACCTTTACTTCACAATTAATACTTCAAGAAAGTAAGATGTTTAATTAAAAATCATACTAGATATATTGGTTCGTAATTCTCTAGATCCCATGAGTGCGAATTGGCAGCGCATGCAGATAGCCTCATGTTGCGAAGAAAGTTCAAAGTATCTATATTAAATGGGAATTGTACGGTTCAATACTCATTAATTCCCTTTGTGGATGTTAACATTTTCTATTAGGTATTTTTTTAAATATACAGTCCACATATGCAGAGATGGGGTTTTTTTTTACAGCTTAAGGCTGTGAGCAATTGATTTTGCAAGGGATTTGATGGTGAAGCCAAAACCCCTTATAGCAAGGATTACATGTATAACAATACATTTCAGTTCTCAGGTAAGCATCCTACCACACAGGCAACAAAATACCCTGGGTGTCCTTTCCTTTTTCCTTTCCTTTTTCCTTGCCTTGCCTTCCCTTCTCCCTTCCCTTCTCCCTTCCCTCTTCAAGCTGCACATTTAACTATTTAGCAATGACTTAAGGTAAACTTTGAGGAGATGAGACTCAAGTTTCTCCCCATGAATGCTGAGACACATCCACTCAAGAGAATGCATCGGCAGGAGAGACCAAGGATATCATGCCAAAATACCTCACGGTTTGGTAGGCAGGGTACTGGTCTAGGAAGCAGGAGAGCTTTCCCAGGAAGAGGTAACTGAATGTGGTCTCCAGTTTCCTTGAGCTCTCTAACCCAGATGCATTAGCTGGCTGGAAGTCCCACAGCTGAATGGACTTGTGCTCTTTATTCCTCAGCTTCACCCCCGTCAAGCACTGCATTTCCTCTTTTTCACGGCAATAGTGTTTGCTGTGGTGCTCCATTCTAGGGAACTGTGAAAAAAAGACAACAGGCAAAACAAAAGCAGGGAGGTGGAAACACGCAGAGGCCAGGGGACAAGAGAAGAGAGTGAGTAGAGGGCCTCTGGGTGCTGAACCGGTGAACTAGGCAAACTTGTTACCACTCAACTGGTTTACTCAAGCTGTAACTGGACCCACCTTGGGTCCAGCCAGATGGTGCCACTTGTGCCAGGGTTAGCTGTGCTGTTTCCAGTCCAGGATGTGAGTGCAAAAGCCCCTGTTACATCTCTGCACCATAGAGTGGTTTGGGTTGGAAGGGACCACAAGGATCACCTAGTTCCAACCCCCCTGCCATAGGCAGGGACACCGATCAGGTTGCCCAAAGCCCCATCCAACCTGGCCTTGAACACTGCCGGGGATGGGGCCTCCGCAACCTCTCTGGGCAACCTGTTCCTCATGCAGCTCTTGAAGCTCTTCGTTCCTGTCTAATTTCTGAGCTATAAGACAAAAGACAAGGGAGGATGATGCCTCTTATTCTTGGCAGAGTTGATTCTAGTCCTTCTCCCCCACCACCTGCCTGCCCCAAGCACAGTCCTAGAGTGACCAAAACTCGTTTTGTTTTGGTTTTTTTTTACTATCAATCTAATTTCCAAAATGTCACCTAGTTGTAGTTGTACTGAATTTGGCTGAACGTTATCTTTTTCCACTATCACCTACAGACCCCAGGCAGGCAGCCGCATGCTATGAAAGTCTGATTTTTTAAAAGTAATTTTTTGAGATTTCCAACAATTTTTGAAAGGTTAGGAGGAGTTATTACTGATGCTTCTTCACATGACGGTGCTATGGACATTAAGAAATCTGCACAGGCATCAATTTTGAATTACAGTGTTGACTTCTGCATTGTACTCAGTGCGCATCGCCCCTTCTTAAGACCTCGTGACAAATGCACTTCAATCTAGGAGGCAGCTGTCCTTTAACTACAGCGCTGGAATTTTCAGTTTGGCTGCTAAAACCAGGAACAGCCTTCAAAGATTTAGCCAAATTCTGGCCTCTTGAAATTCAGTAATAAGATCACACTGGTGACACAAATGATACAAAACAAATAGATGATTTCTTAGCAATCTCTCCCAAAACTCACTGCCTGGTAAACTTCCAGCAGCTGCTCAGTACAGAGCGATATCTGGCGTGCCTTACTCAATCATTTAGCTTAGCATTCAGTTTTGAAAAGTGACTGCTAACAAGGCGGGGGCGGGGGGGGGGCAGAATAAATACACAAGCCTGTAGAAGGCAAAGGCAGGATGATTTGATCACTAGAATCACGTTATCATTTACCATTAGCTGTGGCCAGGGAAACCTGAAGTTGCTTTTCTTGCATGGTTAGGTATAACTGAGCACTCCCACAACTCACCTCAATGTTGCCCCATCGTTCCCAGAGTGGACTCCATTCCCTGGTTTCATTAGCACGAGGTGGAAATGAGTTCCACGGACCAATTACACGTTATGTGCAAAGCTGTTTCCCTGAGCTAGGTTCAGGTCTTCCACCTTTCAGATCAGTTCTCCAACTATGCAATAAAAAGCATGGAAATGCTGGCTCAGCCTTTCATTCATTTACATATTTCTAACACTTTCCTTCTTAATCATCTGCTTTCCAAAACTGATGGGGTTTTTTTCAAAAAAATATTGCACTTCAAAAAAATTTTCCAATTTTCATTTCACCCTTCTCTGAATCTTTTTAGCCTGCATTAGTTTTTATCAGGGAGGACAACAGCAACTTTTAAATCATTCCAGAGAAGAACTTAACCCCCAGAAACATATTCCTGTTATCATAGAATCTCTAAGATTAGAAAAGACCTCTAGAATCATCAAGTCCGACCATCAACCCAACACCACCAGGTCTACTAAAACTGTGTCCCAAAGTGCCATGTCTACACGCTTTTTCAACACCTCCAGGGACGGTGGCTCCACCACCTCCCTGGGCAGCCTGTTCCAATGCCTGACCGCTCTTTTGGGGAAGAAGTTTTTCCCAATATCCAACGTAAACCTCCCCTGGAGCAGTGACACCATTTCTCCTTACTTTTTTGTCCCTCAGACAGTTTTACACATACAGCACTATACTTATTCCAAAGGCTTCAAAAAATAAAATAAAACCTTCAAATATATCGAATTCAATCGGTTCTTTATTCATTGCCTTACCGAGAATGGCAACAGAACAGCAGAACAACTTTCCTCTGCAGAAATCACCCTTGCATACTACTATGTAAGTTGGGATTTTTTTGTTTTGTTTTGTTTTTTAATTCTACTTATAAAGTATATTCCTTGGTCATAAGCAGCCAGTTTAGCAAGCCCACTAAAAGATGCTCCCTTGCAATCCTTTCAGAGCAGACCCTCTTCAAAAATGCAAGTTTACGTGTTCATGCTACTTCATTCCTAAAGCCCATCAGAACGCCCCAGTTCATTCCAGTCCAGGCAGGTGACTCACACCAGTTGGCTTCAGCAACTCTTCTGACGTGCCAAGAATCCATTAGCTTCATCAGCAGAAGAGCTGACTGCTTACCTTCCCACTGTCCTTGGGACTGAACAACAAAGCAGAGAACTTTCATGTTTTAACATTTTCATTTTTTGCTATTTTTTCTTTAAATCCCAGATGACACACATTCCTCCTTGGGCTTCTCGTTTCCAATAAAGCACAACAATTGTGTTTGTCCCTTTAGACATTCACCTTAAAAAAAAATATTTTGGATGCTAACATGTTGTTTGTGGCCATTTATGTTATTCGGGTTTGGTTTGGGGGTGTTAAGTTTTATTTTCAGAAGTTTTAAACAGGCTTTAGCTTAACTAAAGCCTTAAACCTCACAGATACACATGATGTGCTCTGTAACTTAACTCCCCTTGGCCAGAAGCAAGGTGTGAAGTAAATATATAATACAGACCTCAGAAGTCCAGAGATACACTAACCTGGATATATAGCAGGTTACCACGTCAAACACCTTTCACATAGAGCCCAGCTGATGGGCGCTCATCCCACGTCCTGCACATCCGAGATTCATTGGATTGCTAATGAATCGCTGCTGTTCAGCCACGTGAACCCAACAGAACCTGCGTGAGAGAGACTCCATTTCACATTAACTGGCTGGTACAGAAAAGAGGAAAAAAAAAAATAAACATACCAGGGCAGAGCAAACAGTCCATCTTCTTGGGTAGAAATTTCTAAAAGGTTCACAAGGTTGAAATGCAGAAAAATACATTAAGCATTTGCTTCGATTCTCAGCTTCTTTAGTGACAGAGCACTGGAACAGGCTGCCCAGAGAGGTTGTGGAGTCTCCTTCTCTGGAGACATTCAAAACTTGACTGGACGTGTTCACGTTCCTGAGTGATGTGCTGTAGGTGGTCCTGCCTTGGCAGGGGGGTTGGATTAGATGGTCTTTCGAGGTCCCTTCCAATCTCTACGATTCTGTGATTCTGTGAATAAGCTAGTAACAAAACCACCTTAAAAACCTACTTAAGAAATTTTCCAGCCCATCCACATTTAAGCCTTCAGTCTCTTTAAGAATCCACTTCCTGCTTTGATTCATCAAAGGTGGAGGCAGCAAACACATCGAGCAGATTAAGTCCCATTTGCTTTCCCAGACTTAGAAGAAATAGGCACTCTTCCAATAAGCTAACTGAAACCAATCTGCACCCTCGTTGGTGCTGACACTCTAGGCAGTGAAAGTCAAATTAATTGACAACTATAAAAAAAAATAAACAAAACCCACCCTGTATCTAAGTTGGGGAGGACATCGCTACAGCAAAAGTGAACACGGAAGCGAGTATCACTTCCAGCTACACTGGGCTGCAAGAGCAGGGGTTCATCCAAGGCACGTGGCACCAACATCCTATCAAACCCTACAAAGTACCGGCCCTTACAAAGCGCTCCAGCAGAACCCTCACCTCTTCATCTCCCCAACTACTGAAGTCTGCAACAGCCTCCGTGGTTTACTGAGTCTAAAACAATTACGCATCAGATCATTGTGGAGTCTGCGCTTGCAACGGTTATCAGTGTACTACAGTTTTATCCGTGAGTTTACGCATGCCTACACATCTGGGGAAAGTAACATATATACATTTACTGAGCACACAGGTATCACAAGTATCTCTGCACATATTTGTACCAGACACCTGCAGGCTACAAACATGAGACTTTCTTATTTTCTATGTACACAAAGACCAGAGTCAAAGTTAATTTTCACCTTTAATAAGCTCATGATTCTTTGTTATTTAATCCTCTGTAAAAAGGTATTACAGATTGACAGATTATTGCAGTGACTTCTAAAGAACATGG
Source organism: Psophia crepitans (assembly GCA_013399095.1). Classification (NCBI taxonomy): domain Eukaryota; kingdom Metazoa; phylum Chordata; class Aves; order Gruiformes; family Psophiidae; genus Psophia; species Psophia crepitans. The sequence goes on from VWZZ01001114.1 coordinate 129,981, forward strand.
ACAGCCATGAGGCTGAAACTACCATATCATATACATGATGTAGTCATTGATACAATCTACTACGGCATGAAGAAAAATACTTTTAACAAACAATATTTAACTGAAAACATAGAAGTGGGGCTTGCTTTCTTACAGTATGGTTACATATCTACATTCCAAGAATAACATTTCAAAAAATGCTAGATCTTGAAAGGCCATAGATAAAAAGAGTCATGATGAAGATGAACCAGTTTTGCACAGAAATGCTATAATGAGCACACTGCACAGTTTTTCAGCAAATCCTAGTTTTGCCAAGCTTCAAGAGGCAAAAGCCTGAAATGTAAAAGCTTCCAAGTTGTCTAGCTAGTCCACTCGTCTTGCTCTGGAAGGTGCAGTGACCCACACTGTGTGTCACCACAGACAGTGTGTCACCACAACTGTTCTTTGCCGACATGAATGCCATCGCGAAGAGACGACTCGGGTCCTTACGATGCCAAGCCTAACAAAAAGCCTCCAACAAATCCACTGGACACCACGATGTTCTGCTTGATAAATTCTGTTGACTGAGAAGAAAAATAAAATTCATAAAGAACTGAGGTAATTGTGTCTGATGTAGCACTTAATACTTACAAAATTGCCTGGAAACAAGAAAACTGAAATTATGGAAGGGGCCACAGCAGGAAGCAATGTGTTTAAAAACATGTAAAGGTAGGCAGCAACTGCAGGCACCAATGGAGCGCAAACTGACTCTCGGCTGGCTGTAACAACGTATTTAAAATGCAGTTAGCACTTTAAAAGTCAAAATACAGAGGAATTGTCATAGAATCATAGAATCATTGTCATAGCAATTTCATGCCAATACCATTCTTGTTTTGATTAAAACAAGACAGATGTTTCACAAACTCCCTTGGCAAAAAACACAAGCACCACCATCATGTCAATTTTGATCACATGAAAAACATTTTTAAAAGTACTGGTTTTTGGAAGACTAGATCATTGGAAAAGAAATACACTTAACTCCATTATGAGCCAGTTTCCTAACAGCTTAATCCTACAAAAAAAACACTTATGTATGACATTTGTGTACAGTATTTCATTAAGTAATAGCACAGAGTATAAGATGTTACATCAAACAGGCACCATGTCATAAATCCTCCACTTCAAACACTTCCAATAGGCTACTAGTATGCAATTGGAAACAACCAAAAACCCTATCCTGTCCCACCGATTTCTGTAGGATGATGGAGAAGACCAGCTTAACCCATCTGGGGTATAGAAGCAGCTAGAAAACCACCCCTCTTGGCCTTCCACTTCACACTCACATTAAAATTCAAGGTACTTTTTATCACCCTATGTGCAACCCCATACAGGTTAAATCTGAGAACTCAAAACTCTTAATTACAGAGCACTAGTGTGGCTGCTGTTACATTTTCTGCAGCATATTTCAAGTCAGGATTCGTAGTTACTGAGAAAAAAATTAGATCACCTGTACGAAATGTGAAAATACGTAAAACCAATCTAAACATGCTTTTTTTTTTTTTAAATAATGATAAAATGATTAAACAAGTCTTCAAATGACAGAATGAAATAGCCCCAGTAACACTGATGACTATCACAGGCTACTTCTTTTCAGCACAGTATGTAACTGACAGGTTCTGAAGACAGATATTCTTTGAACTGTATAAAAATGAGCTAAAAGCCACAACTCTAGTTACAAAGCAGTTACAGCTTTTCTCCAGAAAGAAAGGTCAGTCTTTTCCAACCAAGTAATTTAGTTACCAGGAGACTAAGCAGATTTGGGTTTTGTCTTTATAGCTGCCATGTTTTAACCACAACACCCTCAACATTTTACCATGTCATGACCTTACCGGCTTTCTCACTAGCCAAGAATCTGCACAGATCACATGGCAAAGCCAATGGCCGTCCCTGAAACATATCAGCTGTAGAAATGCATTAACTTTGACTTTTGTGGGTCATCTTTAAGAGTGAACAAAACAGAAAGCTAAATAAATAAAAGAGAGTACAATCTGATTAACTTTTAATTAAACATACAGCCAGACCATTCTGATGCCTTACGGTTTTGCACCTGTGTTTTCAACTAATCATCACCTGCAGTGGAAGGTTAGAAAAATTGGCTGGTAGAAATCAGTTTATCACCTTGGACTTACCTCTTCAATTAGAGTATTGATTTCAGGTGCTGCCTTATTTGCACGCTTTTTTAACTGTTTTTTTGCTTTGTTTACATCTTTTTCAACTCTCTTCCAGTCAACTTGTACGTATCCACTATGACTAGCAATCTAGGAAAATAAAGGGTATTTAGTACAGTTGTAGTTAACATTTTATGAGTCAAAATGCAGTATCTTAGTGCCTACAATTTATTTAATTCTATTTTAGTTATCAGAATATATATTGTTCCAATTTTAATTATAGAAAAATACATCATTACAATTACAACAGGCAGGCCGCTTCAAACAATAGTACTTTCCACAACAGTAATTCAAATTGGAATAAGCAATCACAAAGTTCAGCAGATTACTGTTAATTTTACCACTTCTTATAAAAAGTTTTAAATAACAATATTTTTCCTTCAGCATTTACTGTAACTATGTTTGCAAGAAAAGGAAAGAGAAAAGCATGTTCATAGGACAACAAAAAAACTCCACTGTTTTATTTCAGCTTCTTTCAGAGTTGTGGAATTCTGCCTGGCAACAAGATATTTGGAACTAATCATAGCCATCCCTATAAATACTGAAAATTATTATTTTATCCTACATTGTTTAAACTGTCCAACAAAAAAGTATTTTATATGAGAGAATTCTCATACTTTCTACAAAACAAAGCCAATAAGTAGAAAAAGAAGACAGCCTGTGTACAGCACAAATTCTGTAACATCAGTAAAATGGGTAAGTTTTGGGGGAATGTTCATATCAATTTACATTCAAGCTCCCAAAATGCTTAACCAACATCCATGACATTTTTAGCATGTTTAACTGTCATCCCAACCCTTTGGCTTATTTCTCTTACTAAGATTTGATCCTCCAAAAAAGTAAGATGTTCTGTTACTTGACCAATACTGACAGTCCTACCAATTTCCTTCAGACAATTCACAAAAGAAATACTTATTTAAATGTTTATAAGATTGTTAAGGAAAAAAAAAAAATCAGGCAATTACTGCATGCTCTGGAGAACAGTAAAACAAACAACTCATTAGTTGAGAAAAAAAAGGAGAAAATAAATTAAAACTAAAGATTACTGCCTATTTTAACTGCTGAGACAAACAGATATAGACCAGTAACTGTACAGGTAAATAACTCATACCAAAAACTCTTTATGAAGAGTGAGATTTCTCAGCTCTTTCTTAAGGTCATGCTTGGCAAATTCAGAGAACTTACATAACAGCATTCTATGCAAACACTACAATTCATAAATAAAAGACACAGATAATGAACTTTTGTGGAACACGTATTTAAATATACAATTTCTTAGGTTTGCCATAAAAGGAAATGTTTCACATCACTTACAGGCTCTGAATTTTGACTTTCACATAGTTCTTTCTATCAAATAACTAAAGTTAGCCCATCTAGCTTGTTTTAAACAGCCACAATAATTAAGCAACATATTTCACCACAAATTAGAATTTTCCGATCCTGAAAAAACCTAAAATGAAGCAAGTGTCAGGCAGATTTTGTCCGAATTCAAAACAAAGCTCCTAAAAGACGATCTATATAAGAGAGTAAACTTCAGTTTCCATCTCTGCATAAGATTTTAAAAAAAATAAATCACTGGACAAATGCAAAATGAACTTATTAAATATTATACCCTCCTTTACTTCATACCTCAGAATATAATAAATTCATTGACTTTGCCAGTCTATTGTAAAACCACTTATCCACATGGGCACTAGTGTTAGGCAGGGATAGCTAATTAAGGACTGTCTATACAGTATGAAAACATGAAACCAGTTTTAAAGTCGTACTGGTTGCACATTCAGTCACTGGATGACCCACCAGAAAAAAAAAGAATGTTGTCCACAGGGTTAATTTTTATTTTATGAATTTATCATTATCAGAATAATTTCAAAAAAGCCCAAGCACTAAATTGGTGCCTTCTCACTCATAAAACTGAAAACTAAGAATGGACTGATGTACCCAGTCCAGCGCAATGTAAGAAAGGCTAATAGATTTGCTTACTCGTAAAAATATATAAGGAAATGGACTTTAAAAGAAACGTTTCATTAAGACTAGTTTAAGTAGCTCAGTTATCCACACAGGACAACGATGAGGCAGAAGTTTTTTTAAGTTGTTTACCTCTCCAGTAGTTACATTTGTATCAAAACACCAGTTTACACAATAAAAGCTATGCTTTTCTCCCTGGACTTAGTAGCAGAGATCTTAAGTTCTGCTTTTGAGTGTTTGTATACATCTATGAAATAAGCAACAGAGGACAATGTTTTGAATACAAAATTTGTAACTGAGAAGCTAAAAACACTTGTACTTCACTGCAGTGTTAGTCAGAGCCTGTGTCATATCTACTTTGGCTGAAATCCTATCAGTTACGTAACTTTGTAAGTAAGCACAGAAATAATACCACTGAACTCAAGCCGTGCGGAGACAGGCTTCAATTTTTAGACCCTAATGTAGCATAAAAAAACCTACTCCAATAGTAAATTTACATAAACATAATTCTTAAAGTTTACTAGTATTTTTAAACCCAGCCCCTTCAATAACAAACTAAAATATTACTATTCCATTATCGGTTCCATAATTATATATATTAAGGAATCATATAGGTCTATACATATATATTTTTTCTTCAAGAGACATACAGAGCGTGGGATTAGGTATAGATTTCTGCAGGTAAAGAAATCTATCTCTCTATACATATATGACAATGGAATAAAATATATTGTATTTCTCTCATATATCTCATTAGTAAAATCTATTTTTGTTCAAGATCTTGCAGAACTGTTGAAAAAATAATGGATTTTTTTTCCAAAAAGGCAACTGAAAAAAACACATCAATGCAGGAATACTAAAAATACATGCATCTTTCTCTACACTGATCAAAGAAAACAGAGAATCTAAAAGGGAAGACCTCATTTTGGGGGGTGATACTGGAGAGGCACTCAAGTGCTTTGTTATTGTGAAACATTATTAAGAGTAATGAGCAAAAAATTTTTAAAAGCAAAAAATTTATATGGCAAGATGGGACAAAAGAGTTTTAATTTCCTCAAAGACAATCTCTCTCACACAAAAAAAGCCCAACCAAGCCCAAAAGGTACACGTGAGCCCTCCGTGCTCAGCTGCTTGCGCAGCACACAAAAGCCGTATATACTTTTAGGTGTTTTCTAGTGTTTACATAGGTAGCAAACCCCCCATCACATTCAACCAGTTTCCAGAACAGATCTGACAAGTCTCTAACTTCAATATACAAAGACAAGGAGGGACTGAGAAATGATACAACAGGTTTTTGTAAGAGTTAAACTACAGAGGCTGTATCTTCAGCCATCATTTGCTGGCACAGTTCCAGTGTAACCAGTGAAACTACTCCAATTTACAAAGGCAGAGAAAAAACTGCCCCTCCATTTCATGTCAAAACCTGCCAGAAATATGGTATTTCTTTAAAAGGCTAACTTCCAACTACCATTTGCTTTGGCTGTTCCACTGAATGCTCCCTCAAAATCAGCACACTTCAAATGCAGATATTCATGTGCATCAAATGGGATATTCAATGCAAAACTGAATACAACTCTTTTTTATTATGTCCCCATCCCCAGAAGCATGTTGTTCTCTCCTCACTTTCTGAGATGCCACATCATCATCGTCATGGCATGGTGTCAATATATAGCTGAGGATATCTTAGAGTTTATTTTGCTTCTTGTGTTGTTTCCAAAGTTTTACTTAAGTTAAAAAGTAAATTAATGAAGAATTGAGTTGAATTCATCAGTGGCATATTAATGGGATGAGGCAAAATAAATTAATGAAAGCACACATAAACTGAACAAAAATACATTTTATGATTAAATAATAGTCAACACAATGGAAAAACCTGCAATTTATATGCTGACTGCAGAGCAAAAAGCAATGGAATAATTAAGGATACAGGAGTTCAAAAACACAGAGAAAACAGGCGCTCATGAAGAAAAACTGTTTTTAACTAATTCATTATAGCAGAACCGCATGAGTTCATACTTCCCTACACTTCAGGATTTCACTTAACTGTGCTGTATAAACTAGAAGTTATACAAGAAAAATCCCTTACTTGTTATGAGAAATGAATTAAATTTTCCTTAATATAGGGCATGGGTATTGGTCTTATACCTACACATTTGATGAACTATATCCTTTTTATTGAAATAGATGGTTAATTGATCAAATTAAGCAGCTGAAATATCCATCATAAAGATGCGATAGCACATCTTTAATTCTGAACAACTGTGCAATTTCCTTAAAGTAATTTTTATTCTCTTCCTCAGACTACTTTTCATTTAATTTGTATTGACTGAAAAACCTCTAGATCACTTGTAAAAATGTGGAAAATCTTTTTTGCTTCTTGTACAAACTGACACTCAAAAAAAAAAAAAGTATTGCTTTCAATTTCCTACTAGATTTCTTGAGATGAAGTCATCACACGCTAAAGAAAAAAACACATTTGTTTAATTTCAGGACTGAAATGTTTCACTGAATGGGCTTTAGCTAAGAATCTTGCCTTCTGTAGTTCTTCTTGTTTTAGCAGATAATTACAACGTCAATATTGCAATCAGCAGTTGAAATGAAATCTGCAACTTCACAGAAATTTATAGATAAAAACGAAGTTTCTAGTCATGTGCTGAAATGCTCCTCTGCCCACTCAGGGGAAGCGCTGAACATATATTCATAGGGAAATTAAAATCACGATGTGTGATCTTTAAATGAAAAAATTAAAGACTACCGAAATGTAATTACACTATAGAATTTATGACTCAGCTTTAAAATGCAAAACGTTTTGAATTAAAATGAAAGACCAAGGCATTTACTTCATTCCCTTCCAAGAGAATCTGATCTTACTTAATTAAAGATATAGACAACACAATCAAAATATGCAACTCATTTTTCCTCTTGAATAATACTCCTTTTCAGACACACTGTAAACGAGATCAACTAAGAAATCGACACTCAAACACATGGCAATTCTATTTTATGTACAGTAAAGCTCCTCAAACTTCACAGCTCCACAACCAAAAACACTGCACAAGTAATGTGTTTTAAAGCAACTTCTACATTCTTTTGTCTATAGGTCTTAGTTTTAACTTTTCAGCTTCCTGTAGTCAGAAGTACTAATGAAGGCACTTGCAGGCAACATTCTCCCCGCTACCCCTGGATGCCAGGCTTCTGCTCTCTAGGCTCTTCACTCATCTTCAGATAAGAACTGTCATTAAAAGAATTAGGACCAATGGCATACAACATGAGAAGAGAGATTCAGATTTTTAAGTCAACTAGATGAAAAGGATGTTGAGGACTTCAAGATCCACTGCAGAGATATAAATATACATATTAATAAAGATTTAATTATTCCCTCATGATCCAGAAATACACATTATGGCCTAAAGAGGTCCAGAGTACTCCATTAAATTGATTCATATGCTGGCATAGCACATTTTTCCAAAAATTTACATCTAAATGATTCTAAATCACTTCAGATTCAACACCTTGTAAAATTCATGCCTGAGTTTAGGTACAAGCCCAATAACCAGTGATCTCCAGGAGATTTAAAAAGGTCATCAACACACAATGGTGGAGCGAATGCTAATACTATAAAGCTTTATATCAAAACTGTTTCTCTTTGACTTTTTACATTGTTGTTCATGCTTGCTTTGCAGTAATTGAAAATAAAATGCGCTTCATGTTTGTTGAAAACAACTTAAACCAAATAGTTTCAAGCGGATAGCTTCTCATGTAGAGTACTGCAGTTCAGTTATACGTTCAGCGAGGGGTTTAAAAAAACCAAAACCAGTAGAGAACATGATCATGAAGGAAGAGCACTTCATACAACTGTCATTTTTATGCATCACACCGCAGCAACCAAAGGTACTGCCCAAGCCTTCCTGACCAATAGTTGACTGCAACGGCCACTACAATCAAAGGAATACCTATAAGTGGGCTATGCCTTTCAGAAATCCTCCAGGGTGATGACGGAAATGATAAAATAAATAAATAAATCTATCTTTAAAGTCCTGTCTCAAAAAAAGATATATTATTGAACCTAAGTAGGCACCAGTCTCTTTCCTCTAGAATGATCTGAGGAAAAATGAAAAGCTCTCAGGTATTGAGGGATGAAAAATTCCAGCAAAAAAAATTAAGAACTACTTGACATCTTACAGCAGGGTACGTGAAATTCTCCTTTGCTTAAAGTTTCATCATTTAAGTTAAAGCTGGTACTTAGGGACGTGGTTTAGTGGGTAATAGGTGGGGGGGGGATGGTTGGACTAGATGATCCTTGAGGTCACTTCCAACCTTAATGATTCTATTCTATTCTATTCTATTCTAAAGGCTTTTTTGAAATCTGTCCTCCCCTAACCACAGTATCTGATGAGAAATAGAAATGGTCACGTCAGATAACGTCATTAAAAAATTTTGGACTTGAAATCAAATTGAACAGAGGAATGTGGTGAAGCTGTTGGAAATCAGAAAAGCTTCAGAGGTTCAACAGATATAACCAGTAAGTACAACATGGGGGGAAAAGAGGAAAAACATGGCTTCATAACGAGACCAGAGCAAGCCTTCCAAGCAACTCCCAAAGCAGCCTACTTCTCAAGCACTGATAAAATTCTCAAACTTATTTTAAATAAACACAGTTCAGATTCCTTGATCTCCCTAACCACAGGTTTACAGGCATCTCTAATGCGGCAACAGTGAATCACATCCAGCATCTCAGTTTCTGCACCGAGGTTTCTTTTGGCTTACTACAAACTATTTCACAGGATAGAGCAGATTCTGATTTACCCCTGATTTTTAGAAATGTCTCTTCTGTACACAATATGCCAGCTGAAATGTAAGGTTTTGACTGATAAGACTAAAAAGATGAAGTAGATAAGAAGCCTTCCTAATTACATTTTACCCAACAGCTGTGTTTTTCCTATTGTTTAGTAAATAACATTTGCCAACTTATAAAGCATGAAATGCTACATACTTGAAGCAGAAGAAAGCCACCACCTACTGCAGTTGCTGCAAGCTTTCCGACTTTCTGGAACAAAAATCCCGCACACCTTAGGAGAACAAAACAAAAAAAAAAACAGTGCAATGAAGTTGTCTGCTGAAAAATACCACACTCCAAAATTCCTGACTACAACTACTACTATTTTTTCAATTAACAAAGTAAATGCATGATTTTAATTTAAGTTTTAAAATCAGAATATTTAATACAAACAATATTTAATTAATAAGGTCTAACAAAAGACAACCTGAGTAATGGTTGCTAGTTCATGGCTGTCTCATGGCCCCTTTAAAGTAAGCCTGAGATCTTCAGACCCTGTCTAGACACAAAAGCTGTGTGCTGCTATTAAAAATAGCATGTTAATAAAGCACAATGTAATAATATAAAAGTTCTATTACAACTGCTCCCAAATGGAAGGCAAATATTTTATACGATCATTTATATTAACTACACAACCCATAACTTAAATACCTCAAATAAAAAGGAGTTAGATCCCTACCACAAGAGTTAAAATCAGTGGGGCCCCTCTAGGGACATGTTTATTTTTAACAGATCAAAGCAACCAGAAAATTAAGTATCTTGCTCGCAGTCTCCAAAGACTCACGCATCAAATAGAGAACAGCACAGATATCGATATCATAGAGTAATTTGGGCAGGGAGGGACCTCTGGATGTCACTTAGTCCAGCCGCCTTCCCAAAATTGGACCAGCTGCAAAGTCCAAGCCAAACTCCAAGCTAAATCAGGTTGCTCAGGGTTCTCAGGCAAGCGTTGAATGTTTCCAAGGCTGACGGTTCCATAAATTCTCTGGGCAACCCTGCTGGTATCTGACTCACCACCCTGCCAGCCCACACACAGAGGGAAATCTTCTTCCCCACTGCATATGAATAGTGAATTCATATTTATATACATGAATATATACACATCTACAGATACTGAAATGTACAGTTTCCAGATCTTTCAATAAGCCACTTTTTACAGATGCCAGATGAACTATTCCCTAGAAGCTTCAGAGTTTATGTATACACATCTAACTTAAAAATAATTTTAAGGCTACAAAGGCAAATAAAAACAATCAGACTGAAAGCTAAGCCTACATTCCTCAAAGCTGTGCTGAGCCTGGACATGACAATTTCATTTTTAGTCTATTTCATCTTCCAAATCTTGCATAATTCTGTTTTAAAAGTCACTGTGCTACCATAAGATTGCTTTTCACTGAATTTAAATTTCGGATTAGACAAATACCATTCAGATACCTTTGACAAATAACAAATACCTTAAACATCGCTGCTAAGACCGTGGCCATATTTTCCAGTTTAAGTTCTCATCTTTACTGTCTAGCTTTCACCATGAATTATTTTAGCGCAACCACGCTGTAGTATCTCTCTTCAGTTAAAATGAGAGCAAACTGTTAATTTGTTCAAAATGGCAGAAGTTAGAGGAAAAAAAGTCTATAAAATGGGGCTCTTAATTAAGAGTATATTCTGCCACACATTTCTTTTTCTTCATTTCTTTTACCTATAAGCTATATCTTAGCCATACTATCATAACAAGGTTTCTAAATCTATGCTAGTTCGGAGATACACTTTTCCATACAAACCAAAGTTCTGTGCAGTAATTTTCCATTTATTTCTTGTACTTTTAGAGTTCTGACATTTCCCCAAATCTGTTTCAGAATAACTGGGACGAGTTCCCTTAGCTAACTGGTGCTTTACCAATACTACAAAACACTTTAGAATGATGAGTCAGAGTAATGAGTTAAGAAATTGTTCATGCATGAATAATCTTGATCAATTATAAAGCAAATCCCATTAGAGAAGATATATTTATCTGCTTCAAATAGCCTTCGAATGGGATCTTCTAAGAACGTAAGAGCAGCTACGAAAAGTGATGCTCCCTCACCAGCCGGTCACACCGCCCATCACAATCTGGGTAGCTACGGAATATTTTTCTACAATTGGTCCTGAATTCCGGCCAAACACACGATTCCACCAATGGTGACGCCGTGCATATTCTGTTAAATCCAACACTTCATAGGCATCATCGTCACTTTCATGTTCTTAAAAAGAAAAAAGGAAAAAAAGTTATTTTTCTCAGTTACACAGTAAATTGACCCTCTGTGTAAAAACCCCAAACATTAAGAGAACCATTTTTGGTATTACTTGGCTAATTCAATGGTTTAAATCACAGCATACAGGCTACCTATGGTGCAGCAGCTCATGGAACAAAGGATTTTGAGATTTTGTGCCATAATCTTCAAGGTAAGAAAGAGAAGACTATAGGGAAGGTATCATCTATAAAATCCATGACTGGCACAGAATAGGTGAACTGGAGTCTCCTACCTGGTCAAGTACAGAAACCAAGAGGTACCAGATGAAACTAGAAGGTAGCTGGTTCAACACAAAAAAAGGAAGTCTTCCTCTCCTCTCCTTCACTCCCACCCCCTGCAAGCCCTGGTTAACTTGTGGAACAGCTTGCTGAAGGATGCTGTAGATCCCTAAAACTAATGTGGCCTCCAAATAACAACAGAACAAATTGGGGGGGGGGGGGGGTACAATAAAAATCCACCAAGGGCTGTCAGACACAAAGACAACAACCTAATGGCTTATGAGATCCAGGGCTGAAAATCATCAAAAACATTCTGAGTAAGTATCACTACATGCTTACCCTGTTAAATCTTTCTCAGTTCATCCTGCAACTGATGGCTTTCAGACACAGAGTGCTGCGCTATCCTCTGACCTACTACAATTGCTTTGGTAAGCCCTGTAGGCTGTCACCAGTCACCTCCTTAAGCAATGCGAAACACGTCTAACTTAAGAGAAAGCACCCACATCTCGTCTGGATAAACCAAAACTTTGAAAGATTGAGAACTTCTGGCCTACTGTTTTCCTCAGAGGGCTAGACGATAGCATATGCTAATAAGCCATGAACAGATACTTTTCTTCCTTCTCCACAACAGATGAAATAGATGAAATTGGGACTTCAATTAAATTCAACACTTGCAGTACAATTCCATCAACATTTTCAAAAGAGGCCTTCTACAACTTCAAATTAGACATCTTAAATACCATATATACTCACACATCAAGGGGAAGAGATGGTTACATTTAAGAGAAAAAAAAAAGTTTTAAAAGCGTATCATAGCACTATGGACATACACACATGAATTAAAGCCCACTTCAGTTAAATATAATTAAGGTGAAATCTAAGTTCAGCGATGATGCTGGGACATAGAAGAGAAGTTAAATTACTACCTGGAATTACAAAGAAATACAATGTTTGTATCTACAGTCTTAGGAGTGTCAGCCATGTTTTTTAACTCTTACTACAAGTATGGGTAAAAGGTTAGAGAACGCAAGAAACACACACGTAGGTATGAAAGCTTTCCCTTCAATACCACCTAAGTGCTCTTGAGTTCTAAAACATAAATAGCAAGACCCATACTGCTAAGAAGTTCATAGAATCACAGAATGGTTTGGGTTGGAAGGGACCTCAAAGATCATCTAGTTCCAACCCCCCTGCCATGGGCAGGGACACCCCCCACCAGACCAGGGTCCCCAAAGCCCCATCCAGCCTGGCCTTGAACACTGCCAGGGAGGGGGCAGCCACAGCTTCTCTGGGCAACCTGTGCCAGTGCCTCACCACCCTCACAGGGAAGAATTTCTTCCTAACATCTCATCTAAACCTACCCTCCTTCACCTTTAGGCCATCACCCCTTGTCCTGTCTTTACACTTCCTGATAAACAGCCCCTCTCCAGCTTTTCCGTAGCCCCTTTAGGTACTGGAAGGCTGTGATTAGGTCTCCCCGAAGCCTTCTTCTCCAGGCTGAACAAGCCCAACTCCCTCAGCCTGTCCTCATAGGAGAGGTGCTCCAGCCCTCTGATCATCTTCATGGCCTTCCTCCAGACTCACTCCAACAGCTCCATGTCTTTCTTGTCCT
>VWZZ01001115.1:692-26640 GCA_013399095.1 Psophia crepitans
CCTCCTCTGTACTTGCTCCAGCAGCTCCATGTTTTTCCTGTCCTGTAGACCCCAGAGCTGGACGCAGCACTGCAGGGGGGGGTCTCACAAAAGCAGAGTAGAGAGGACTTGTGACATCTTTTTTGGTGGAGTAGAATAAAAAACAGTGAGAGCAAGGTGTCTTCAAACTTCATAAACTTAACTCCTCTTGTCTAGTCAGGACAATAGAAAAAGCTCGCTAAAATCCTAACCTCAAAGCTTTATACTCAATAAGGACGAAGCTGATGCTGGCTCCTGCAGTCGGCAAGGCGCTCGGCTGCTCGTGGACTCACACTGCCTGTATCTACCTCATCCACACCCAACCACTGAAAAAAATCTGCCTTACTGCGCGCGCTAAAGCAGGAGCTGCAGCAGGGGAGCAGCAGGTGCCTGGGGAGGGGGGTCCTGCCGCCCAAGCGGCGACCACTGGCCCCCATTCAGCCCTCTCTGCAGTCTGGCAGTGAGCCTTCCTCCCAGGGCTCTTCCTCACTGCTTCCTCCAGACCTTCCTGCTTCCCCTTCTGAGCCCAGATGAGGGCTGGCAGAAATCGAGCCACGCTATGACTCCATGATCCTATGAAGTTTGCTTTTGTTTCGGGGGACCGCTGAGCTGGCTCTAGGGGTCATTCATCGTTACTTCCGTCATTAGCGATACTAGGGCTTGAGCTTTGGCTGCGTGTTCTGACATTGTCGTGCGGGTACCTTTGAGTGGCCCAGCACACAACTCGCACCGATACATCGTTCCCTGTAACATACCTGGGGGAAGATTATTACCAAGGTGATACAGGCATACCCAGTTTGTTCCCAAAGAGGTCCCAATTACACCAGCATAGCATGTTTTTATGCAGATTCAAAACCAGGGACCGTACCACTTCAGTTACCTCCACAAAATGAGAAGTTATGTGCTGAAATGAAAGCTGTTGTACATACATCGAGGCTGGGATGCAGCACCCACATTAAAGAATTCAAAGAGCTGGAGGAGCCCAGACACACAGAACTGCACACAGATCATCGGCAGCTTTCTCCTGTTCATCTTCTCCCAGCCAGCGCCTGCTACTCCTCTCTCAGCCGAGGCAAAGACCAGGCTTGGGCCCGGCCTTGGAAAGGGAGAGAGGAAAAACAGCCTCCAGAAAGACAACATTTTTTTATGTCAAAGAGATTATAATGATACCTTTCACAGCTCTGTGACAACGTCTGAAGTTTGTCCTGTATTGCCTGCTCCTAAAACGCAAGAAAAAGTCGTTTAAATAAGTGCATTGTATTGGCAGATGAAAAAAACATCTTCAAGAAAGGTTTTGCTGCTGAGACACCAGCAACTCTAAACCATTCTGTTTAACCCATTCCTGGAACTCAGGAAAAAAAAAATATAAGTGTCCTGTTTTACCCTCCCGACATTCCACCTGAGGGACCAGGATCTGTGCGCAACCACCCTTTGGGGCAGAGCTCCAACTTGCTATTGCCCATCTGCTGCGCCTGCAGCAGGAGAGGTGGTGAAAGGAACAAGACAGACAAATCCACATCAGCACCTCATTTTATTTTTGGCATGGATACAAAGCATAAGGTAATTTACTTTGTTGCTTTGTATAGTCTCCTGAAATACATTAAGTGTTTTCATTCTATCTGGCTTATTGTGAAAATTTCCGGGGAACTTACAAATAAAAGATGAAAATTCACCATTTAAAAATGCCGCCGTCGCATCACCTCGCGCTCTACACAACTGAAATTTTCCCTAAAAGCTTCCCTCCAGGTTGCAACGCTAGGACAGACGTCGACAGCGTGACTTTCGCATCGGGTAGACCTGTTTTCACAGAATTTGTGATGACGATGCTACTCGCCCCGCTGCAACACACTTACCATGTATGTACACAGACACACACACACCCGTGCGTGTATATAACTGTGTATGTATATACACGCACCCCAAATATATTTTCATAAATATATATGATTCTAGATATATATTTATATATATATTTACAAACATATGTCTGTAAAATCCTTCACGCAGCTAGAAAAAAAGCCCCTCGGGTGTCGTCGCTACACCTTAACACCCAGGCAGGTGGTAGACTGGAGTTAAAAGCTTAGTGGTCAACCAGTCAACCACGGGTGCCACTTGTAACGCCAGACACGTGCCATGCCAAGCTGGACGGCAGTTTCAATAAAACTGCAAAATTAATGAACAGTGAGAACACAGACATCATGTATCCAAATTTTAGCCACACGCTTGGGTCGAGCGCCTTAGAAATATCCCATTTGCCCGATCAGTTCAAGATTGGGTTGGATGTGAGCGCTGCCAACACGGTTACACAAAAGGTAAGAGAAAAGCGTGATGGCAGAGCAGCAACAAAATGCAGCGTTTCAGATATATACGGGTATGAAACTCCCCTTACACCCAAGAAAACCCTAGCAATGTATGTCATAACATCAGGATGCACTGTGATCAGTTTGACCATCCTATGACACGGGCTTGATTTCTTAAATAGGACGAGAGGGGGGAGTTACGTTACAGATAAGTGAGAACGAAGTCAGCGAAACAGCGGCCAAAAGTCCCTAGGGGTACGATAAAGCGACAGGACAGACACGCACCTCAGTGGGCACGGATTTCTCAGGTAATACAGGACAACTTGCATCCCCCATATCGCACCGCACAACGACGATGATGGTTTTTCATATTTCCAGCATCACTAGTGGGACAATTCTGATGTAACACTGCGGCTTTGGCATCAGCGTCGAACTGGACGCAAGCCGCACGTACAGAAAAAGGACAGCTGGAGGAGAAACACCTTGAGCAAGGGATCCACCTGAATCAGACTGCCACTGGGACTGGCAAAACGGGGAACTGGAACCCAGCTTCGGCATTAGCAGCATCCTTACTGAATGTCTTCAGTATGTGATGCTGTACCCCTAAGGAAAGTCGTAGGCTGCACTGCGTGGTCAAGGCGTGCGACAAGGGCATGGAAGCCAGGGTTAAAACCAGATTGAGTTTGAAAAGATGGAAAGGTGTTACTTCAGGAGGAAAGGTAGCTCAGAACAGAGCCTCAAGAGGAACGGTTCTGAAAGCAGAACTGCTGAGGGACGTTCCCATTCAGACGTGGAGAACAGATTAGACTTAGTTACTGAAATCTGTTACAAACGCCAAAACCTTTGTTTTGCTTTGCTGACAGAGATCTATTAAAGAGCTGAAGGGAAGGAAACGTTCTGTGACATTCTGTCAAGACCGAAGGTTAAACAATTACGGGAGTGGAAAGAAAAGTCAAAATAGGAGAGAGGAGGAGCTGATAGTTTTATAAAGAACAACAATAAAATGTATCTTGCTTATGTGACCCCTGAGAATTGGGAATGCCTGCAAATATCTGAAGAAACGAAAATCCCAGGGCTAGCCTGGAATTCCGGCAACACGGGAGGATACAACGCTGAATGAAATGGGAATAAACCTCAAGCTGCGGAGCGTGAAGAGCTTTTACACAGTGAAGAATCAGATTATGAAATCGTTTCTGAAGACAAATGACGGTTGGTTGAACAAGTGCTTGAGACATTTAAAACAAGACTGGACAAAACACAGATGAAACACTACAGAACAGCTTCTTACTGACCCACAGCACCTGAGTCATTTCTAGCTCTGTTTGTTCTCCACTACGGACAGAGGCACCTGGTCCTGCTGCCTCGTTACTTCAAGGAGACATTTCACAAGGAACAACATGCACTTTCCAGCTTCATTTGAAAGCCAATTTTTTGCTGACCCAGAGCTGCTAGCATCTAGGACAAGCGGCTCTGTACGGTGAGCGGGGATGATCTCCCTTGTGAAATAAGCCCATTATTTCACAAAGAAGTAAGAAAGAAAGTTAATGTGATGCTGGTGAGTTACTTCAGAGGAAACAGCTCTACCTCTTGAGATGTCTCTGGGACTGCCTGGACAGCCGAACAGGGAGCTGGGAGCTGCTGACCCAGCGGCTGGGAGAGCTCAGGCTGAAGCTGCAGCAGACCAGAAGGCTGGAGAGGCAGGCAGTGATCTATGGGGACAGGCGGACTCGCTGTAGCAAGGCTGCCATGAATCTGGGAAACGCCGTCTGGAGCGACGCGGGGAGGCAACAGTTCAGGCTGCAACTGCAAAGGCGGTGACATGACTATCGAAGGTTGCACCGGCAGCACGGGCACTTGGGCTCCAGCTTCCAAAGCGTACTGCGCGCGTCCAGTCATCTGCTGTAACGCAACAGACAGCTATTAAAACACATCTCTGCTCAGAGCGCTTGGGACTTACATGACAAGGTCCTAAAGCCGCCGGAGATCACAGAGGAAGGACGATAATTCTGCAGTGAGACCAGACTCATGTGGGCTCTGCTTGGAAAGGTAACTGCCAAAGAGTTTAAACTTGCTTTGGAACAGCCAAATAAAAATCTCAGGATCCCTCCTACCTAACGATGACAGTGTGTTGCTCAGGAGCTATTTAATTTGTAGAAAAAGCCTTATTTTCCTCAGAAATTAAAATCTTTGATTATAAATTCATCATCCTGAATTGTTTGCTGTGCTTTCAACAAGCCCACCACAATGTCCATGCAGAGAAAAAAAAAAGTACTCTACCCATAATCTAAATTAGGATGTTTTAAAAATTTCTTACATATATGTAGAACCAGCAGCTGGTACAGACCACACAATTAACGTTGTTTTTTTTTTACTGAATATATACCCGTGTCTTACAGAAGGCATTGTTTTCCATTTAATTTAAACATTAAAGACACAACTCAACTCTGGACACGCTAAGCACCCAGGCCCCAGTCCTGCACAGGCTTCCTCGTGCTACGTGCACCGAAGGAGGTTCATTATCTCAGTGGATTTCTTCTGTGCTTTAAAACAACTCGTGCGCGTCAGCGCGTCGTGGGAACTGGACCGACGCGATTAGCCACCAGCTACCTTAGAGACTGTGTTGTTACTCTGTGTAACGGTCCTGTTGAGTTGTACATTTAAGAACAGAACATTCTCCTTTTAGGTACATCGTGTATTTTTCCAAGGGGACTGAGCTTGTGGGAAGAGGAAAATGGAAAGAAAGGAAAATATGGAAGAAAAAAGGCTTTGTAGTGCAAGGCAAAACTGCCCAATTTTTACTTTTGTTTTTAAAAAAGCAATATCATCTAGACTATTTGTATAAAATGTTTTTTTAAAAAAATAAAAATCAAGACTCAGATGAGAATTAGGCCACACAATTTTGTTACTGCATGCTCTCTGCAGACTCTGGATACAAGCCAAAATTATTATTCCAGGTTTGAACATGGATAAAAATAAAAGACGCAATCTGCTTCGCAACACGCAACAGTTACACGACCGCCGAAGCGGAGGTTGTTCGAACAGCAACTGCGGTGTACATTGCAGAAGAGCAGTGACTTTTTTCTTTTTCAAAACCTTCCATAACTAGAATAATTCACAAAACGTTCCAATGTATAATTTACCGGGGCAAAATGAAAGACTCAGAGGTGCTAAGGATCAACCGCCAAAGCAGTGCTGCATTGGAAAGCCTTCCTTTACAGAAATACCTCTCCATTAAAAGGAATAGTGTATTTTGGAATAGTCCTCTGCCCTTATCCATTTTGTTTCTAATAGCTATTTTTTTAATCCCCCCAAAATTACTACGTGATTCTCCCATGCATATTCGATAGAGAACGGCTGCGTCAGGATTGTTTGGGAGCACTGGCTCCCAGTTTGGGTGCGTGCCATGCGTGCTGCGCGTAAGGGGCCCGATTCAATTCCCTCTAAAGCCGTTGGAATCACTGCGGCTAACGAGCTCAGCGGCGACTGTCTCGGGCTCCGTGCTGTCGTGCTGTTCACAAACAGTATTTCTGTACCAAATACACAGCTGAAGAGAGAAATTTAAAAATGATGTAGTGCTCGGAAAATGCCATGATATGGCAGGTTGAAACGGGATGTTGTGAATTTTAATCAATATGTTATGGCAAAGTGATGTAGTAGAACACAGATTTTTTCAAGAATGCTATTATTAACAGATTTAGTGCTCCCTCCTGCTCGGGTCAGGCTGCATTTCATGTTGTCATATCACAGATGTGGCAATACAAGTATTTACAGACTCTGTCAACCAGTTCCCTTGTAAACAGTGCCAATATTGGAAGCTCCAACTTACACTTCGTTTCTCTTACGGGGGAAAGGGTCGTCATTCTTGTCTGACAGACCTCTTCCATGCGGTTTTCTGGAGTCGTTATCAAATGGCAGCTTCCCTTTACTGTTTTAAAGCAGTTCTACATCAAAATAACTCCCTCACTCCTGCCAGCTCGCCTGCATTTTGCCAGGAGCACCCACCAGCCTGTGCGTCATGCTAGGGCGCCCGCGGGGCCGCACGACTGCTGGCATGGATCGGACCGTTCTCCTGCCACGGGAGAACAACAGCTCACACATTTTGTGTTTGAGATGGGAGAAGGAAAAGGGAATTCAAAGGTGCTTTTGTCTGCTGGCTTTCCAAAGGCCGTGTCCGAGTATTCCCTACATCCTCAATAGTCCCCTCTCCCTGGATTAAGACCTCCCCTGCTCCACCTGACTTCACAGCTCCACCAACCACCTCCAGGACTGAGGTCGAGAAGTTAACAAAACATTTTAAGAGCAAGGAAAAAGGCTTCCCCGGTGGGTGACTACAACACAGCAAGCCCCGGCATCGCCTGGGCTCAGTAACCACCCTACGGTCCAGCACCGACACCTCCCACGCCCGGCGGATTACCTGGTGACCAGCCCCAGGCGCAGGCAAAGTCTGTTCTGAAGGATGAATTACGCTCGGCTGAAGCGACTGAGGAGGTGGAGGTTGCTGCGGCTGGGACACTGCTTGCGTGCTCTGCGTGTGATGGGGAGAGGGAGCTTCGCTCTGAATGATCTGCTGGAAGGTGGGCTGGTACATCTGCTGCTGGGGCAGCTGGGGCACCCCGTGGTGCGCTGGCAACGCTGGCACTCCCGGCGGAGCCACAGCAAGCAACGGTATCGTCGCCGCCGACATATTTGGCACTATTGTTTGGCAGGGTAAGACCAAAGAAGCCACGGTCGTATGAGGAAGGTTGACTGCCTGCATGGGGAGGGCGGGGGAGTTCGGTGCCATCGGCAGAGTGGGGTTCATGGGGAGGCTGGGTAAAATCACGGCTGGAGCAAAATACTGAGAAGGAGCAGGTATGGGGGGCACATTTGCAGCAGGTATATCAGAGAGGTTTGGAGGAAGGCTGTCAAGTCCTGCCAGAGGAGTAATTGCAGGAATGACAGGAAACTGAGGAATCTGAAAAAAATATAATATCACATAAATTGCAAGCGCTTTCACTGATGGTACAAAGTAGTTTCATTTGCCATACAAGTACGTAACAGTCACCTGTGCCGTGATGATAATTATGTCTGTTTGTTAATCACTTCCATTCATTTTCTGAGGTTTATAAACAGTAATAAAAACTGATTTATGCTCAAATCATTAGGAGAGAGAGTAAAAAAAAAATTCATTTTGGGGGACACGTTTTTATACCTTAGAAGCTCAAAATTCTAACACTAGCTTGAAGCCTCCAAGAAACGTACTAACTAAATGCTGCTTTTGTTTTAACGGAAATGAAAAAGAATCAGAGCAGACAAAACGCAAAAACTGTCATGCAAAATTCAGCGAGACAATTTAAAACCCTTGTCTTCAGACAGGTTGGCTGCAGCCCAGGCAGCAGGGCAGATCCCGTACAAGGGTTTTTACCACCAAAACCTCCCCATGATGTAGCAGACTGTAACTACCCTGTCATCATGGAAGCGGCTCGCTGCTTCTCTTTGGTACGAGCCGCTTCGCGTCACAGTGGCTGTCACTAGCAAATGCACCAAGAGCGCCAGCAAACCCTTCCAGGGCGAGGCAAGGGTCCGGCCCTGCTGCTGAACACAGACAGGGCTGAGAGCTGGGAGGGGGGGCACGGGGAACGTGGGGGAGTCAGGAGCTCAGAAACAGAAAAAAAATGGGCAACTTCTCATGCTCTAAAGCCTGGGATGAGGAGGAGAGTGTGCCAGAGGGGAAGGTGCAAAAAAAACCCAAACAACAAACAAACAAAAAAAAGCAGTTATTGCAATTTTATAACTGCCATTAAGTGGATTCTCTGCGCATGACACAGGCTTACTCCCAAAGGAGATATTTGCTTCACCAAACAAACAGCAAAGAAAAAGACAGGAATTAGGAAAAAGCTCTATTCTTACGGCCCAATTAAACTGGCATGCAGTCAAAATAGCCACACCAAAACTGAAAATCCTGTTAATTATTAGCTGGAAAGCTTTAGTCCAATGGAGGTATTCACACGGAGTTTCCAAGGCTTTTACCTGGGAAGGGCCCACGGGCGGGAGCTGTGGCACCGTGGAAATCTGAAGGGGTTTCAGCGGTGTGCTGCTCGCCGCCACCTGCGAGCTCTGGGGCTGGAACTGGGGCAGCAGATGGGGCGCGGGCTGGATGGGGCAGACCGGCTGGCTGGTGAGCACCTGCTGCAGAGAGGCCTGCTGCGACATGGGCGGCTGCTGGGAAAGAGCAGAAGAATAAAAGGTTATGTAGCCTGGATATTATGAAAAGCAGGTCACTGGACACAGCCACCCGTGTCTCTCGTGAGTTCATGCTGCACACTCAGTGCTAGATAGTGTGGTCAGCAGGAGCAGGGCAGTGACCGTCCCCCTGTACTCAGCCCTGCTGAGGCCGCACCCTGAGTGCTGTGTCCAGTTCTGGGCCCCTCAGCTCCAGGACATGGAGGGGCTGGAGCGTGTCCAGAGAAGGGCAGTGGGTGGGGAAGGGTCCGGAGCACCAGTCTGATGGGGGCGGCTGAGGGACCTGGGGGGGTTCAGTCTGGAGGAGGCTGAGGGCAGACCTGATGGCTCTCTGCAGCTCCCTGACAGNCCCAGGGAGGGGGGAGTCCCCATCCCTGGAGGGGTTCAAACAGCGTGTGGCCGTGGCACTGCGGGACAGGGGTTAGTAGCCATGGGGGGGTTGGGCTGATGGTTGGACTCGCTGATCTTAGAGGGCTCACGGTTTAGTGGGTAAGAGGTGGTGGGGGGATGGTTGGACTAAATGATCCTTGAGGTCTCTTTCAACCTTAATGATTCTATGACTTCTATGACTTCTATTCTGTGATTCTATGACCTGCCACTCAGAGCAGGTACGGCTTACAGAAAAGAGCGATCCTAATTTAAACACTGTACAAGAGCCTGCCTTTAAAGCACGCTTAAACGCAAGATACATTACCCGAGAAGACAAGTTCTAACGTCTCAGAAAGGTTATCTGTAATGACCCAGACTCTTTAAAGCCCAGAGATTGTTCTAGTCGGCCCTGTAAAATCCCCACCTACTAACTTCCAAGATTCCTACTATGCTGATTATATGCAGCTAATCTTGGCATTCAAAAGCCTACTACATAACGTAGCAGGCATTGAAATACACAATGCTTATTATCTGAGACATGAATAAAACACAATAATTATAGTAAAACCTGGATCCCAGTTATTTCTGAGGTGCTGTAGTAATGATATGGCAACCAAAAAGCAGTTTTATCCTTCCAGGGAAAAAAAATCAGTGCTCTACTGGCCTGCTAGATTTCATACAGCAGAACGAAAATAACAACCTGCCTCCAAGCTGAAAATAAGATGGAAAACATGGAAGTTTCAGTGGCTACCGGCATGTCCTTCTGCAGCTCCTCTAATTAAAGCTGAAAGTACTTTAAAAAAGA
Source organism: Psophia crepitans (assembly GCA_013399095.1). Classification (NCBI taxonomy): domain Eukaryota; kingdom Metazoa; phylum Chordata; class Aves; order Gruiformes; family Psophiidae; genus Psophia; species Psophia crepitans. The sequence continues at coordinate 10,407 of VWZZ01001115.1, forward strand.
GAGTCTCCTGTGCATGGCAGCAAGGTGACGCGTTGGCACTGAACTGCCCAACCTGGGATCACAGGGCTGGTCACTGCTCTGCGGCACACAGAACCCAGCGCCGTGCCCGATGGTCAGAAGGTGACTGTAAAATGGATAGCCAAGAATTATCAGCTTCCATCTTTGCCACTTCCACTGTAAACAAGCATCGTAATGTTCTGCTCTGCACCTCTTTAGTAGCAGAATTATTGCTACCAGAGCTTTTAGGTATTAATAACAATAAAACTGTAGAAGATGTATCAAGGAAGCAAGATGCCATCCATCCTTAAACAGCTAAAATTCAAGGAGGACTAGTAAGCCTCCAACACAAGGATCAGTGAACAAAGGAGTATCTGGTGACTTATCACGCCCGGGGCTGAACGCATCCAGTGCCACAGGCAGCGCAGGACGTGCTGGAGGCAGCATTGCACTGAATGAGGCTGCGCAGCACCGGCTCAGTCCCTGCAGCGTTTGTTACTCCTGTCTGAGTATTCAAGTTAGAACTGCAGCATCTTTACAGCTGGAAAGACCTCTAAGATCAGCGAGCCCAACCATCAACCCAACACCCACGTCTACTAACCCACCTCCCTGCTCCTGCTGGCCACACTATTCCTGATACAGGCCAGGATGCTGTTGGGCGTCTTGGCCACCTGGGCACACTGCCGGCTCATGTCCAGGTGAGTGTTGACCAACACCCCCACGTCCTTTTCCTCTGCACAGCTTTCCCAGCCACCCTGCCCCAAGCCTGTAGCGCTGCCTGGGGTTGTCCTATCACTTCTTGCTTAGGAGCAGAGACCAACTCCCCCCTCCCCACCCCCTCCTGGCAGGGAGCTGCAGAGAGCCATCAGGTCTGCCCTCAGCCTCCTCTTCTCCAGACTGAACCCCCCAGTTCCCTCAGCTGCTCCCATCAGACTGGTGCTCCAGACCCCTCACCAGCGTCGTTGCCCTTCTCTGGACACACTCCATCACTTCTATGTCTTGCCACATTAAAGAAACAAAACCCAATGAGGTGGCTCTGTATTGCAGTTCCTGCCGTTCCAGGTTTTGGAAAAGCAGGGGTGTTCACGCAATTAAAATCCCAAACTTGAGGGAATGGCAGTGCCGATGCAAACCAGAGACTTCGGCAGGAGCTGGCACTGGTGATGGGACAGAGCAAACCAGCTGAGGCAGACCCCACCTGAAGTGCCGGGGGACCCCGCTCACCCCACAGAACGAGCTCTGCAACATGGGATACTCAGGCCAGACCCAACGTGAGGAGCAGAACAGCCACAGGCATGCGGTGCTGGGCTGGAGCCAAGCGCCTTGCCAGCACCCAGAGCCAGCTCAGGTACCGCAGCATTCCTGGAGGGGTTAATCCGCAGCTCAGGCAGGCTGCTCACAGATAACGGGGGTGCTGAGCATGCCAACACAGGTAGTTCAACACCCTCACCTTGAGAACGTGGGTTTTTCTGCATTCTAATGCAGAATAATCATGCTCATGGAACTAAGCAACATCCTAAAGTATCAATTTCAAATTCAACTTGTTTTACAAAACGCTTCTGAATTAAGATGAGGCATAAGGAGGGAGAAATACCCAAATGATTTATGCTAACTTTGTCTCATTATAACAGTAACTTTATAAATGCACAGACACCCGAATTGGGGAAGAAAGAGGAAAAAGAGAAAAAAATGTAAAGAAAGAAAAATTGAAAATGGGGGGGAGAAAGAGGGGGGAGAAACAGAACAGAGGATGTGGAAGACTGATCCCACGTGTCTGAGCCACCAGTGTATATTTATATGAGATCAGTACATTTCATTCTGTTCGGCAGATGAGTTTTCTCACCCTGATTTCCCATCCTTCTGTTGGCCTGCCCTACGGTTCACTCCGAAAGACGGCAGATCTCCACGCTCGTGGCACCGTGCCTGGAGACACTGGGAACGCCAGACCTGCTTCTGCCTCTGAGGCACACAGGTGCTCGGGGAAGTTGTGCACACACTTTATCATTTCACCTATTCCTGTCATCATAATACTGCAAAAAGTTGATCTTTTATTGGGCAAGATCAGAAAACAAAGACAGACTAGTTATTAAATCCTTTATTCTCAGGGACAGAATTATTTCAAGAGACAGCAATGCTGTGAGGAAAGAGGATGCGAAAGAATTGAGCAAATGGGCAAGCATCCTATTCCAAAGCAGCGTTTACTCACGGAGAAAATAAACAACAGATTTTGAACTGTCAGCATAAAGCTCCAGAGGCTACGAGAGAGATCTGTGCAACTGGCGAGGTCCTAAATTTGCACAAGTGTAAAATTTTTGGCTGAGAGAACCATGAGAATATCCCTGCCCATTAGAAACAACCCTGATATATGACAAAACTTCATATAAGCACGTTTTTTGAGGAGTCCAAATTACATCATTCCTATACCGACGCTTTCAGGAGAACAGGGTGTTAAAAACCAGATAAATGCGAGACAAGTGTTGATAAGTAAAAAGGCTTGGAGAGGTATGACACAAGCGAGTCAAAGCATACAGACACTCCTCAGCCCCGTCAACAGTTTCCACCGAAGGCAGCCAAGCTTTTGGTGGAACCACAACAACGAGCCAGGAATTACCGTGTGTTACTGCATCCCTCAACCTTCCACCACCTCCGCAGAAGGAGTGGCCTGGGAGGGGTTTTGTAAATACTTCTGAGGAACACAGGTTTGGGGGAAAAGTTGGCAATTCAAAATGGACAAAGAATTACTATTGGGAGACAATTCAGAGAGACACAGACTCTTCTCTTGGAAGATAAAGCCGCTGGCTGGATGCCTATACTGAACTATATTTAACGCGTGTGCACAACTCAAAAGTCAGCATCACTGAGGAGTCAGACAACTGAAACCACAAAACAGAGGCTCGTTCTAACTTTGTAGAAAGGAGGTGCCAAACAACAACACAAAATCCATAGAATCAAAAGAATCTTTATGGTTGGGGAAAAGACATCTAGTATCACCAAGTCCAACCCTCAGCCCAACACCACCATGTCTACTAAGCCATGTCCCACAGTGCCACGGCTACACGCTGTTTGAGCATCTCCAGGGATGGTGACTGCACCCCCTCCCTGGGCAGCCTGTTCCAATGCCTGAGCACCCTTTCGGTGAAGAAATTTTTCCTAATAAATTAATCAAAAACTATTCCATTTTTAAGGACCAAGATAGTGCGCTGAAATCAGTGCAAAGCTACAAGCTGATGCTGTTTGGCCACAATGGAAGAGCAGTCTTGTATGTTCCAAGACTCGAGATGTTCCAAGGTGCCACACAATGGCTGTCCCCCAAGCCCATTACTCTTCTGTCCCTTAATCCCAATGCCCTTTGCCCCACCCTTTGGTCTCTCCAGCGGGTACGGGCTGGAGCAGAGCAATAAGGAACGGGAGGAGAAAAATCAAGCTCTTACCTGCTGCGGCTGCCCCAGCGGCAGTGAGGCGACGGTGGTCGGCTGGACGACGGGGAAGGGCATCGCCGGCTCCTGGTAGTGCTGGGGCCGCTGGGACACCACCGCAGGCGCAGCCTGAACCGCGGGGAGGCCAGGCTGCAGGAGGAAGAGCATCACTTTAGAGAAGAGCAACCCGCACCGTGAGAGTTTCTACAGCTGTTTGGCAGGAAGGCAATTGCTAGTGAATAGTCTACTCTGTTCAAAACGGGAAGGGGTGGGGGGAATATGAAAAGTTATCTGCAAGGAATGGAAATTACTTCATCTAAAAATGTCAGCAAATTCCAAATAAGACAATCAAACTGCATTGCATTTCTTTCTGGAAGCAGTAAAACCACCGACAGCACGCACACTGTGACTGGCCATACACCAACATCAACCCGTTAAATGGGTGAAGCGGAAGTTCATCTTCAGAAAGGTTTTTATAATTTCATCGAGGAACTTTATCTCCCAAAAAAGCAGGTAATTTACTTGAAATGAATGACAAGAAAATGAATAGAGAAAGGAGACACAAATCAAAACCATGGTGGAAGCGAAAACAAAAAAAGTGACGATAAAATTCAGATAAGGATTGCAACAGCAGCAGTCCTCCAGAACTTCAGCTCAAAGTAGATTAAACAGTACATCAGACTGAGGCTCATAAACCCTAAAAAAGCCACCCACTACAGCTCCAGTTACATGCTTGTTATTTTGGTAAATAATCTCCCAGATAAATACAGTGATTTTTTTTTTCTTGGAAAATTGAAGGTTTTGACTCAGACATTTTTTTTCCTGTGTTTGTTGAGATTTTTCAAACCTTGGAACTTTCTACCTAAATTATCGTAGAAAGAAAAAATAAAAGGAAATAAAAAGCTATGAGAAACATTTTGCTTGTGAATAAAGGTTATTATCTTTCCAAGCCCCCAATCACAAAAAAAGTAATGTGTTTAGGTTAAAATTACTGAAACCTATCCATGGAAAGAATAAGTCTGCTCTAAACGAGTATGCTGCCAAGCTCAATTTAATAGTAATAATAAAAAAAAAATCTGCTCGAGATATGCCACTGGAGTGTTATATTTAGAGCTGGGAAGGTAGCGCTTCAGGTGAACCAGAAACGAGGAAGGACGCATCCCAGCAGCCGTGCGCGCGCAGGAAAGGTGGTTTCCGCAGCAGGGGGACCCGGCTACAGATGCCAAGGATGAATTTTTTCTCCTCAGGTAGAGAATCATGTTTCAATACATTCCCAAAATACAGTTTGTAACTTCCTGCAGGCATTTTGGAAAATATAAGGGGAAATCAGGGAAAATGATGCACATCCCAAGTACTGAGGGTAAATCTGGATCAAGCAGGAAAAAAACACTGGTCCTGGATTTTGTTTTTTCTTAAGTCAACTAGGACAAAACAAAAAAAAAATTAACCTACCACAACACTACTGTCATTTTTACTAGGCAGGTTGCCTCCACTGCTTGGGGCAGCTGCACTCACCGACGTGCTCTGCGCCAGCAGTGTTTTGCCAGGGCAAACCTTTCAACAGGGCTGGGGCCATCCAGACACATTGGCTTCCCTGCCGTCGGAGGATGCAGAAGGCAGAACGTTTTCTGCAACTCTTGCAGATCTCACAGGAGACAGAACCAGTCTTTTGGCTAATTGAGTATTGTAGAGATTCACGTAACAGGTCTAAACTTCTGCCACATGGCCAGCTGATCTGGGGACTTGGTTGAGACACGACGTCTTCTGGGAGTTGGCTACCTGGGGAGCGAGCTCTTTCAACAGATGTCAAGACTTCTGACACGTTTTGATCTTGGCTAGACTGAAATTGGCTTGGGCTTGTTCAGCCTGGAGAAGAGCAGGCTCTGGGGAGACCTAGTTGCGGCCTTCCATTCCCTAAAGGGAGCCTACAGGAAAGGCTGACAGGCACTGTTTACATGGACAGGGAGTGATAGGACAAGGGGGAATGGGTTTAAACTAACAGAGGGGAGATTTAGATTAGACATTAGAAAGAAATCCTTCCCTGTGAGGGTGCTGAGGCCCTGGCACAGGGTGCCTCGAGAAGCTGTGGCTGCCCCTGGATCCCTGGCAGTGTCCAAGGCCAGGTTGGATGGGGCTTTGGGCACCCTGGGCTGCTGGGGGGTGTCCCTGCCCATGGCAGAGGGGGTTAGAACTAGGCGATCTTTGAGGTCCCTTCCAACCCAAACCATTCTATGATTCTATGAAATAAACAAGGAAGGCACATCTGAGGAGGCTGCTGAGGAACAGTCAGCTCCGAAAGGCATGCAGAGGTCCCCAGTGCCACCAGAGTCAATGTGCCTTCTTCCTCTTCTCCAGTCTGCAGGTACACATACTCCTCTCCCGGTCCTTGGGGAAGGGACGTTGCATTTGGAGTCAAAGCCTCGACGGGGTCGCTGTGACAGCGAAAAACAGCACGAGCACTGCCTGTCATGTGTAATGGGCGCAGGCTAGAACTGCAACACGGTGCTGCCACAGCTTCTGAAGGACACGACGTGCTTGTGGTGCACCTCGCCCTGGAAGCACCTGAAGATTTATGTTCACTCGCATGTGTTTGTTCTTGCACCAGTAGTTCCATTAATTGCTTTTGGTCAAGGTCATAACAGCATGAAAATGGGAGTGAGCGCGAACGTCTGACTGGGCTACCAGTGCCTGATGTTGGAGCCTCAGTAATGGCCGTACGTCACTGTCTCTGTGCAAGATTAAATCCCAACCCAGAAAAAGGCAGTGACTGGATGTTTGACCTTTGTCACAACTGGAAGAAACATCAAGACCCAAGAGGCTCTTGAACAAATGAAGGAACAATAACATGCGGCTATACTGGCAGTGAACAAAATCAAACAACGCAGTCCTCAAATACGTGCATGAGTTTAAAACTAATAATTGCAAAGCTACCAACGTAGTTCAGCAACAGCGGATTGATGAGAAACTTTTTTACGGAAAGCGTGACAGCTGCCGGTGCAGCATCTCTTCAGAATGGCAAGACATACACCATCTACCGAGCAGACCAACAGAAATGTATTACTAAGCAAGTCACCATCAGCAGAGCTGAGTGAGGGATATAGAAAGCAAGCCCTGGAATCCACACCTCCTGAAAACAAACAGTATAAATGAGCCATTAAGCACGATCTAGGATACAAAACAATTTCAAAAAGGTCTGGACTTACTCCTGAGGGCTGCTGGTAGTGCCCCAGCTGCTGAAGGCTATGGGGCGCAGCTTGGCTCTCGCTCAGAGGGGGGCTGTACACCCGTTGGATTGCAGGGGGTGCTGGGTCAGGCAGGGACGAGTAGATGACGCTTTGCTGGCTGCTTTGGGAGTCTGAATACACAGTGGACCCCTGGCCACTGTCAAACGTGCTGTCGGCTGAAAGAACAGTTATTTTTTTATTAATAGCTCAACAACTCCAAACATCCAAGTAATGATTTTTAGAGCACGGTCAACACTAGTTTACGTAATTAGCATTTTTACTACCCTAGCCCTTTCCATTATATAAATAAATTATACAACACAACGTTATTTTCTAACAAAAAGCACATACTGCTCCTCTGAAGCCAAAACCCATCCCCACGGGTTTCTGTGCACGATGATATTTTAGGCACATTGATATTTCCTTTAAAGGGCATAAGGTTGACATTAAGAATTGCAGATGTTTATAGACTTTGTAGGATGAAAGGAAAGGAAACCCCAACCATAATGTTCATGGCAGATCATGGAGTCCTTTAGAGCTTGATCTCCCTGGGATGCACTGGCTTTAACTCTTTTTTTTTTTATTATTACTAGCACTGAAAATCACAAAATTATTTATACTATAAGCTCTATTAGTTCAGCAAATCATACCCTACTTGAGTATACAGCAAGACCTCAACATGAAGAACCGATAACAAAATAATTTGCAGGTCTGCAGTGATTTAGGAGTACTATCCAGAGCTCTGTCAGAGTTTCTCACGCCCAGCTATACTGCAGAATCACACAGTTATGGGATCCAGGCAAGCATCATATCTTTTGTCCAATGGAAATAAATCTTTTAACTGCACCGTTGAGTATTACTGATTTAAAAATGTCTTTTTGTCACTTTGGAGGCCTGTAAAGTACAGGCACCCAGTTCTTCTTGAGCATAAGCTACTGTTTTCTGCATTTGAGGAATTAAATGAGACAATCAGGACCACAGCTGTTAAGTATCCAGAAGATAAACAGCTTGTAACAGAGATTTAAAACTCAAAACAAAGAAAACTAACACAGTTACAAAAAAAAGCTTAAATTACAACTAAGTTTAAATGCTACTTCTTGAGGTCTCTTCCAACCTTAATGATTCTATTCTATTCTTTTTCTGACACTTCCCATCTTCTCTGTTCTTCCATATTATAAATAGGTTTTACTTATTTGACTTTTAAACAACAGATTATTTTTTTAATAGCAGAAATGATATTTCTCTTCAGTATGCACAAACTATTCTCCCAAGTATTTTTTTTCCAAACTAAATTCCCCTCTATATTTATTGAATGCCTTTCTAAAAAGATTCAACATGGCCCTACTCTACGAGGGCAGGGATCTGTGCCGCATACACCCTTTCCATTTTATTACAAAAAATTACTTAAGACCTCAAATGGGGAAAAAAGTATACGACAGCAGAGTGCTAAAGTAAAAGCTGTGAGTCAATCTCAGATTTTTATAGAACAAATTGCGTTTACACATATGAAGTTATTCGTTTACATTTTTACACTTGAACTCAGATTATTAGATGAATTGGTAGAACAGGAATTTAGAGGTCTCTGGCCCCACATCAATGTGAAAACATCTGCTAGGGAAGTGTTGAGGAAGAGTAAGAAATAAACTGGGAGGGTTATATTTAGTGTGAGATTCTGCCAACTCACATCCAACAGAACCACGGGAGGCACGAGTAGCCTCATTGTACCCATTGGACAGAGTCCTAATTATGGTGTTTCTCAAAGGAATTAGATAGCATGAAATAAATGTGTGATCCCCCCTCCCCTCAAAAAAAGAAATTAAATCAATTTAGCTTCAGAAAAAAAGCTTTGTGAATCCTGCAATATTCTGAGAGTTATGCAAATATAGATGTATCTCATATCTTTGTAAAGGCTTGTTTTCTTGTAGAGGGATGCTTACTTATTTTAGCATTCAAAGCAGATCTCTGTATAGCAATTTATACAGTACCTGAATTAAAGCAGCAGCTGTCTCCATGCTAAAAGATAATGCATCTTTAATTTCAATACGCTTACAGAAAAGTCCAGAACAGTAAAACAAACATTATGATAATAGTTTAGTAGCAAAACACGTACATCTGATTTTATCAGAAAAACTGGCTAGAAAAGAGTCTCATAAGATTTCAATTCTTCCAAGCTAAAAATACCTGGCAACATTTCCTTTGAGAGGTTTCATCTATTTATACTTTTAAGATTTCAATACCAGAGCTTGACTTGGTAACAAAGGTTGATTTTAGGGGACAGAGACAGGAACAAGTTACTTTAGGGAAATAAAACCGCTACTTCCCCAAGCCACACTGTTTGCTGGAGCTATGCCTGATGCTCAGAAATAAAAGCAAGAAACAACAAGCTCTGCCAGCAAAGCCAGGTAGTTCCTTATTCAGAGAGACACCAAAATCAGTGCTTGGAATTAAACGGGAGATGTAAATCCACGTGTCTTGAAACAGTCCAGTGCCCACCCTTCAGTCAGCCCCTGGCTGAACGTGGAGAGCTGGCAGATCATCGGCTTGTAGCTACCAGGGCCTGGATGAATGAGAGCAGCTACCGACACTGACCTGCCATAACGAAGATCAAACCATCCCCGTGAATAAGGATCCTGATAGTAATTACAGCATTAACCCACAAGGTCTGCGGCTCCCAGCATGCATGACCAACAGGAAATCTTGAATTACATGATGTAACCTTCAGAGATCAATATTTTTTTTAATCTGAGCTCAGATTATCATTGATTTTTACCCATGGACATTCATCACCGTGCGCACACAAAGCCGACGCGAGACTTACACGCAACAGATGTGACGCTGGTGGGCAGGTTTTGCTGAAAGGGGTGCTGGTCTGCCTCGGGCTCCTCCGACTCCGACAGGACATGGGGACCAGTGTGAGAAAGGTAGGTGACCTGGACCTGCTGCGCATGCGGCGTCTTCAACTTCTCCAGACACTCAGAGTCCCGACGTTCCTCTGACTGCATCCTAGGCCAAATTCTCTCTCTTCTCCATAGTATTAATGCTACTCTGTCACGTATTGACTTCGCAACTATCTTGAGATCATTTTCATGAAAAAATCCAGAGTCAATCTACAGAGGAGGCACAAACTTAGCAAGATTACGTGCGCACGGAGGTGCGTGCACACGTGCGCACACACGGGGTATTACTCGAATCTCTTCCTAACAGAGAAAACATCAGTTTGAGATAACATGAATTACATAGCTATTCCTCACAAGAACAGGAACTCAAGAGTTTAATGGTTGATTGGTTGGGTGGGTTGTTTGGGTTTTTTTTTAATGAAACTTCTATCCCAAATGCATTTTAGAACAATATGCAATTTCTAAGACCTGAATATATATTGGGTCACTTTATTCACCTGTTAACAGTCGTTGAGAAGACAGTAGGTTTAACTGCTGATGGATTTGAGGTTTGGGGTTTTTTTGGAAAGACTAACTGAATAGTCAAAAAAGGAAAACATCTTTGAACAACACAACAGGAGTAAACCATGCTACCCCTGGATCAGAATTTATTGCCCTAACCTTTCCAGTACACAGTTTCCTGAATTGCTGCACTTGATATCATACACAGCAAGTCATGATGGAAAAGGTGTTAACAGAATTTCATCTCAAATGAACTTCTCTTACATGGTAAAGACAGTCAGCGCCGAGTGACTTTTTAGAACGAAAAAGCCTATCACTGAGTCAAACGCAAGCTGTCCACATTTGACTGAAAAGAATTCAACTGCTCAACGGATAAAATGGAAATTCATCTTTGTGCCATTTGTTTGCATAACCTCCTACAACACAGGGTATGAAATTTAGTTTAATCATGATCTAGCAGAGATTTGTCCTTTCCTACTTCACTCCTTAACATGCATATTCTACAGATTTGAAAGCACTTATATGCATGGAAGAAATTTAAAGGTTTTCCTTCTTTGCTCTTGCCCAGACACGAGACATGGGTAGGGGTATTTTCCACTGCCTATGCCCTCAAACCTTACTGACATTCCTGAACCAATGATCCAACAAACGCTAACAGCAGAAGGAAGAACCACCACACAGGTCCAAAGAACCTTGTATGGCGTTCACTAATGCGCCCTGTAAATTCTTCATGACGAAGCTTAATGAGAAGGCACTGACAACCTGCCATGTTAACATTTTTTCTAGACAACTCTTATTCTTACATCTCTATGTAAAATACCGTTACAGTTTAATGAAGACATGTTATTTTACAGCAACCGCTGGTTGTGCATGGTTAACTTCAGGTTACAAACCCATCAGAAACGTTTCAAGTCCCTTCCGCCCACACGGTTTGGACAGGCTGGGATGCCTGACTACTGAAACTCCATCAATAACGACATAATCCCCCATACTCAAAAGGTCTCCTACATTCTCCTCTTCCACGGCACATAAAGCAACACAAATTGATGAAAGCACATGGCTTTGGTGTTCACAACTCAGAAAGGCTAGAAAAAGGCATTTGGGAATAAATGTCCCCCTTTGCTCGCCCCCAAAAGCCTCAGGTTTTGAAAGCATTTCTTACACAGTCACTCAGGGAACTGTTAATGCAATAATAAAACATGGGGTTTAAAATTATTCAGGAAAGGGCTTAGTATCACAGCATTTTGTGAGTGATCCTTTTCAATATACTTCTATGAGAATTATTTCCTCTTTGAAACAAAATATCACAATTATGGGCCAAGTAACCTACAGAACTATTAGAATTCCAGATACTGCCATAAACATTCAAACGCAAAATATAACAGCAAGTTAGTACTAGAGGAACTTTTAAATGAGTGCTGTAACAATACACTCCTTTAAAAATAGTGGACCTACTGCAAACTAATGACAAGACAACAGAGGAGCCTGTATTTCTCCCACGAAATTTGGAGTATGTGGTGAAAAGTCCAAGCACAGTAAGGCACCGTTATCAAAATGAGTGCCTCCTAAACAGGACAGAAGTGGTGATGACAATGTCATCTAATGGGATCCCCTTGGGATTTGCAATAGGAATGTTTCCGCAAGCACAAGAAAGTTCAGACCCTTGGCTCAGTGCTTGCTGATTCTGTGTCTCCCTGGCATAGAAAACCTGAACAACTGCAGCAAAGACATCAGTAAATATGAGTTCAAGGACTGTACAGTGAAACTGGAACACAGACCAACTCATCTAACAAAACCCCACAAGTTATGAAGATACAGAGATTCACCAAGTTAAATTTAACTGTTAAAAAAAATCCAAAGCTTATTCCTAACGCTGTGCAGTGGCCTTGAAACCAGTTTCCTCTTTACATTTGGCGACAAGAGTGGCTGACCACAGACCTTCCTCATCCACGTTCCTCCTAAGTAACACCAACAGAAAAGGTGCAAAGAATTGTTTTGAAGAACTCCGTGCGGAATACCTGTGATCAAACTTATGAACTCTTCTAATTTATTTCAAGCTGCTGGCTGAAACTAAACAGATTCCAAACAAATTTAAGACACTCAACAGCTAACAGAAATTGGCAAGAGAGTTTTCAAAATATGAAAGTAGAAGAGACCTCTATGTTCCCTAAGCTATTTGAAATGCCATTTCATGCGTCTGTTTTCATACTTGGTAAACAATATTTTTCCGTTATTAGTTCTTCCCCATTTACTTGCAGCATTCATCCTAAAATCAATGCAAACTGCTTAAACTAGACACCTGAAATGGCTTAAGTCAAAGTTACTTTACCAGACTCGTTCCTGCTGTCCTTTGAGATTTATGCACTACTTTATATATATACATTTTTGTCAGGAGAAGTTTATTTTACCATTTCTTGTGCAACATCATCAGGAGTTTCCTTCTCCAGATCAAAAGTAAACTCAATGGCTCCATTATCTTTGGGTTTTCCTTTCAGTTTCTTAGGATCTTCTACCCAGAGTCTTAAGGCAATAGAGGATTTCCTACCATGGTCTTCTTCCGCAAGTTCCACTCTTACCCCAGTATCTTCAGCAAAAAAGGCATGGCTTAATAAATCTTTAATTTCGTATCTGCAATGGGTATAAAGAATATTTAAATACCGCAAGTCTGAAGCAATTTCAAAGAGGTTTGTGACAGAAAACTGCTCTTAGAGGCGAAAACATTTACAGTGTGTTTGGTGTTCATAACAAATTTGTGTTCTTAGCAGAAATAGTATATCCTGTGTTACTAAGGACTGCTGAAAAAATGTTTCCTACTTCACAGAGCTTCAGCAACATTCATACACCATAACCACGTACAGAAATGGAGATTAGAGCTTTGTTCAACTTGTCTGGAGTATCTGAGCTTAACGAGTACTAAAAAAGACATGCCCTCTGGATTGCCAGTTGAGGCCCCTAAAACCAGTATTTGTGAAAGTTAGGAAATGCTGAATGGGAGGCACACTCATCCAGGAGAGGCCAGTATAAGAAAATCAGGTTTTAAAGCCAAAGCGGGAAACGAGGCACAATTTGTCTCCATATTCAGAGGCTAATGTCAAGGGAATCTGCTATAACAGCTTGTGGTGGGTGAGTGTACCATGTCGCATTCGTGGTGGACCTCTGCCACGCTCGATGCTCCACGCAGAACCTCCCAAGTGAGGTTTTACATCAACCGTGCCAAAATGTGCTAGAAAACTCCAGCTCACACACCCACAACAATGCTTTCCAACCTTATTCTTTGAAACCGAGAGGCTGAGACACACAATGACGGCCTTTATTCAACAACCCTGACGTTGTACGGCAGGAAAGCAGGCAATCGTTTATATTTGTATTTCCATTCCGCATTTTCTCCTGCACAGGGGAGACCCAGCGGACGGAACAAAAATCCACAGCCAGCTTTGAAATCACCACGCACACATTATTTAATACAAAGCTTGGTTACTTGAAACAAACCTTTCTTCTTTATTTTTGCAGATGCACTCCCCAATTATCTCCTTAATTTCAGGATCAGTAACTTTCTCAAAGCTTGCTGGCTTTATACCCTGAAAGAACAGAGAAAACCAGTTCAGTTTGCAAAAGAATTACATTATATCTCTTAATTAAGGATGTTTTTCTTACATTTTACAGTCAATTCAGCCCTTGGAGTAACTCATAATTTAAGGTTGTCAGTCTTCACGCAAAATTGAATTGCAGATTTAGGGCTACCGTATTTCTGTTTCATTGCACTTCAAAATAAGCACACTAGTTTGTAGATTAACTCAGCTGTATGCAGAGAAAAAAATCTCCCTTTCTTTACCAACCTTTGCAAACCTCCCTTTTATATCCTGAAGTCAATACTGAAGAAAGAGCCAAATTTAAATTTTCAAAATAACTCTTTTCTGAAATTATTCCTTTTATGGTTTTTTGCCTTAACTCTCAAAACACTAAAGGGATAAAGACAAATAATCATGTTTTTCTTCAGATAGTCAGTTTCAAAAATGCATCAAAAAGACCTTGAAATATTCCATATTCCTGTTTCCCAAAAATCTTTTGCTTTTCTATGTCTCCAACACCCCCATGCCCCCAAAAAATCCCACCCCAAACCCAAGCAGGAGAGCAGAGGAACATGCCCAACAGCTCTGTGCTGCTCTTGCACTTTCCCAGCACATTGTTAGAACCCCTTTGGGAATGAGTGGCAGAGCAGGTGTAACCTATAAATCAAGTTAAATCTCTGTCAAATGTCAACATTTTCACTGGGAATAGTGCTCAGTTCTAGATTTGGAACAGCTAACCTTGAGCACAGCCTTTCATGGAGAAAACCCAATGGTTCGTTGCAGAACACCACCCAGGTAGGGAGCGCTGGCTCGGTGGAGGTGCGACAAGAATACATCGCATCTCTCAGGTTAGGGGGGGTTGTCTTAAGAAGGTGAAGAGGGTTTAAAAGAAATGCACACACATTTCCAGGGCAGCCCTAGGTCATCTCTCCCGACTTCCCAATGTCAGGGTCAAGACCTTAAAACTCAGCACGATCCTCCTCAGGATGTATAGCATCTTAATTAAAATAACGTATATCTTACCAACAAAGAGAGAGTACAACGAGTTCTCAGGGTAAATAACAGTTTATATATTGTGTCATCTTTCTGTACACGTAACCAAAATATCTGAAAAAGTTATCATCACAGGAACACCCGGGCAGCGAGCGTGCGATGCCTTCTGACGCCAGGCTGCAGGTCAGGAGGAAGGGGTGTTCCGACAGGAGCAGCCAGCATTCCCAGCGCGGCGGCTCTCCTTGTCAAACAAGGATGGAGCAGCTCACAGATCCCCAAGATCTGTAACGCTGGTAACTCATTCCATTCGGTTCAACAGGAGATTTCCCGTGAATACTTTTCACATATATATTCAGCTACAGATAACGAGAATGGCAAACGGCCCTTCCTTTTTATTTGTGATGTTCAGCTTAAGTCACAAAAAAGATTTATTTCATTTTAAACACACCTAACATCTCCACCTCCCAAAACAAGACGTATATGGGTGAAAATTCGACAAAATTCATCTGGGAACAGATTCTGCAGTTCAACCCTATTACTTAAGTATTGCCAATGAAGTCAATAACCAGAAAAAGCAGGAAACATGATTTCCTTTAGCTAAAAAAACCCCAGAATCTGATTAAGCGCGTAACTGATTGGGAGTTGGACATTTAATCCCATTCAAGCGCTTTTAAAGTTTCACCCAGAAAGAGCAGTAAATAACGGATCCTGCAGTGGCAGATAAGGTGGCCTGAAGAGTGGAATTTTGGTTCACCTGATGCTGCCTTCGATTAAAAAAAAAGATTATACGTATTTCAGAAAGTGTCTGCAAGTACTTCACTGAATTTAGTCTTGAATAAATTTTATGGGTGAATTTCAACGAGGGCTGGCACCTCACTGAGAATTTCTGAATGTTCCTGCACCAGATTATACTTTTATATTTTTATTAACAATTCTGTTGCCATCCAAGCCCCAGATTCAACTTAAAAACTTGGATTTATTTATTTATTTCAGGTCAAACACTTCCTTTGTGGCTTAAAACTTGAGTGTGAAATATGTAATTGAATTTCTGGGGAAAAAAATAGAATAAAATGATGGGAAGAGTCATACAAAGACTCAGCTTCCCAGTTCTGCCTAGGCAGAGAGCTGCCGAGATCCAATAAAACCATTTTTGTGGGAAACAAAACAAAATAATCCGTACACATGGCTGGCTGGCTGTGACCCACTAACAAGAATTATTTGCTTAAGCAAACCTAAAACGTACTTCTAAGGGTTCAATTTTGTGTATTAAAAAATGTGTCAAAAATATAGGGAGTGCCCAGCCTGGCTCAGAACAAGCAAAAGCACATCAGTGTGCGAAGAGGGTATCTTAAGAGAGCTCTGATACCTGAATTAGAAGTGAAAGACAATAAAGAGATACCAAAAGCCATTTTTAGCATGAATCTTCTCTACCCTAATACAACCTAAAGCTACAGGAGCCTATCATGTTCTCGGGTAGGGAGGGGTTCGATGGGCAGAGAATGGCTGGAGAGCAGCCCTGAGAAGAAGGACGGGGGGTGCTGGGTCATGAGAAGCTCACCATGAGCCGGCAGTGTGCGCTGGCAGCCCAGAAAGCCACCCGTGTCCTGGGCTGCATCAGAGCCAGGGAGGGGATTCTG
>VWZZ01001115.1:32592-78456 GCA_013399095.1 Psophia crepitans
GAGGCAGCAATCCTTCCCTGGGAGGGTGCTGAGGCCCTGGCACAGGGTGCCCCGAGAAGCTGTGGCTGCCCCTGGATCCCTGGCAGTGTCCAAGGCCAGGCTGGATGGGGCTTTGGGCAGCCTGGGCTGGTGGGGGGTGTCCCTGCCCATGGCAGGGGGTGGCACTGGATGGGCTGTGAGCTCCCCTCCCACCCAAACCGTTCTATGACCCTATAACTTCAGCTTTTAAACGCCAGCTCCCGAACCATTCGCATCCCCCCTCTCCCACCAAGTCAGCATCAATCACCACAGCTGGCGAGCGCAGCAATCTACAAGAGTGCCAACTTCCCAGCATCCTGGTCTTCAGTGGTGGAAAAAGACAGGTATTGAACAGTACGAACTATACTCATAAAAGTTAAATTGCTCATAAACTCATCATTGGGCAGATGCAAGTGTTTGGGTGTCTGGTGAAACCACCTCTATATGCGGTGAGAGATGAGCATACAGCAAATCAGAAAATGCAAGTTTGACCTCAAGCAGCGTTTGCCAACTGCAGGATTTCACAGTGTTTGTAATTTGCGCCAGCCTGATTCACCAGACCTCTGAGAGAAGGGAAATGGGCTCAGGTAGCTCTTAAAATCAGCCAGTTATTACTAAGATACATCTGAGATGATCTTTGCTCGTAGCAAGCAGTTGGATAGGAGGAATACAATCTAATTTGTGGAGCACATTTTTGGACAGAGATGGATCTGCTCGGTATACCTACTACTAACTCCTCTTCCTACATTGTAGGTCAAAGAAATAAAAGCAGCCTTATCTGTAGCTAATCTCTGCAAATTTTAGCGCGGCGTTCTTCCGAGGATTACCCTCTTCACATCCCCTGCGCACAGACTGCATCTCGCACGAGGGCCAAACCACAGGGCTCACTATCTTCTTTTGCAGCAAACCCAGATGGAAAGGAGCACCTGGGAACATCTTTGACAACCAGTCTGTTTAACATAATCTCTCCTGAAAAAACCCCTCCTGTAACTCTGAGTTTCGCTTAACCAAGTAGAACAGAATATGAGCGCAGCTGCCAAAGCCTTTGGCAAGGCTCGTTTCTCTGCAGTCAGTGACTTGCAACCTGAGAGCATCCTACAGATCCAGGAGTTTTTTCAGGCATTTGCAGTACGGCTCACGTAGACAAATACATTTATCATCTGGGGGTGAGAACGTTGGAGAGGCTATTTTACTTGGTGTAGAGATTACTTTAGATTGATTTCTCCTCCAGCCTAAGCTCACCTGAAAATGCAGCAAACCCATCTCCATGGCTCCTGTCTGGGGATCACCAGACCTTACAGAATTCCAAAATACAGAAAAAGCTCCTCCAGCTGACTCCAAAACTAAACATTGCCATCTTTTCCCCCTTTTACATCTTGAGATAGTTTGTTACATGTACAGAGAGAATCTGTGCTGGAAATGTGAAGCAAACACCCTCCGTCAAGTGAATTGAGTATTTAGGCTGTAACCTAAAAGTCAGTCCTTTTAGCTTTGTGGGAAACTCCAAGTCTGACAAGTCCCCATGCGGGACACAAGACCAAAGCAAAGAATGTTTTTTCCCCCCCCAAGTTCTATGGTTTTTGGGCTGATGGAGATGAAAACCAGCAACAAAGCTTACTGAAAATATTTCATGCAGCTGCAGTACAGTCAAACACAATCCAACCGTGGAACTGCAAGCTTACAAATACACCTGCAACAGGTTTGCATAACCCAGAGCTCAGATACCTCAACTTCTACGACACGCTACACATGCAACAGGATGGACACCTCATCGAAATACAGTTTTAAACCTTCAAATTACAGATTCTAATGCAAATGAAGGAGGTTTACTCACACAGGTTACTTTCCGGTAAATTTGAGCAGCATTCTGGCATTCTGAGTAAGGGTATTCTGAGGTAGCCATTTCCAACATGCACATTCCAAAAGCATAGACATCCACAGATTCATCGTAGTGTTCCTCATACATTTCCGGGGCCATAAATTCCGGTGTACCTATGCAGACAGGCACAGAAAGAATGTAAATTTTCAGTCTAAACAGCTTTAACCACAATCTTTTTCGCCCATTATAGCTGTGTAAGGATGCACACGAGATTATTTCAAAAGAGGGAAGTAACTGGAATAAGCTCAAGCATCCTCCGGGGAAGACGCCCAGTCAACGCACACACTTACATACCCACAGCTCGCTGGAAATAATACACAGCAGGGGGGAAATAAAGGATCAGAATTTCAAAAGTGAACAAGGGAATGAGATACGGCACGTTGCCTGGCCATACTGGAAGTCATGAAATGGTTTCTTTTTCTGGATGGAGAGGGGGATGCGTACAGGTTTGCGGAGGTGAAAAGGAGAGAAGAAACAAGAACCTTCACTCTTGTTTCTATCGACACAAATTTGCGTTTCTTTTCCTCCGGAGCTACCACCCGGCAGACAGACAGCACTTTGAAAGCAAGTAGGATCACAAATCACCTACAGAAGTCACGCACGAAACGTTCAACATAATTCTGTCGCTGGCTTAGTGGGACAAATCAACGAGGCTACTCAGAGAGTAAAGTCCTACGTGACAGGGATTAGGGTGTCAGAAATCTGATGCAACCGGATAAGTATTAGGCGAAGCGCTGTACTTACTGCTTCCTAACGGGGAGCTGCAGCGTTACGACAAGTGGCAACTCACAACGCCTGCAAACTACTCTGAAACGTGCGGTCTTATAAAGCAAAAGGGAAAAAATTAACACTTCGGTAATTTATTCCAGGAACTGTATCTCGTAACCTAATTTACGCTTAGGAGTGAAGACTAATTTATTTCTTTTTCACATTTAGAAAAGATGAAAGGAGAGAGATCAATGCAGTTGTGTGTTGTGGGAGAGGACCGGCGAGCACCGGGTTGCCAAAAGGAAGACGAGAGCTCTCGGACCATGCAAAGGACTGGGACAAATCCTGCCTGTCCAGCCGGGCAGCAGCTCCCTCGGCGCCCATCCTATCCCCAGAGCCCGGCAGCACCCTGGCAGGTCCCTCAGCTCTGTGTTATGACATCTCCACATCAGCAGCAAAAGCACAAATACTGGGAAAAAATACTTTAGTATATGTTTGGGGACCTCAGCTAAGCTTTTTTTTTTTAATGGCAACATAAAGAGCATCTCAAAATTAGGATCTGTCAGTAAAAACTCTGCTTTTGGGCATTTTCTGCAGTAGACTTGGCCTAACTCACAAAACAAGCCTCAGCACAAGCATTTCTGTAAAACTCATTCTGCAAAATTCGGGATCGATCGTATTCCTTCTGCCTCAAAAGACACTCAATTCCTTCAGCCTCTGCACATCAGGCAGACCCACGTCTTGGAAGCTGAGCTTAACTTAGCGCCTGCTCTTAGGGTTTTGCTCCCAGCTGTCTCACAGGCTATGATGGTTAACAACTGCCAGATAGGGAATGTTTTTTGGAGCTGCTACCTTGTTTTAGAAGGAACAAGACTCTGAGGCAGGAGTGAATCTCATGAATTATGGAGCATTTAAAGCAAATCTGAAAAAGTGATAGCAATAGTCTAAGCAGCAAATTAAATTCTTGACACCATTCCAAAATAGCACGAAAATGACATTTCCCCCCATCCCTTGGGGTGGGAAGGAATACATGCAAGCGTTCTTAAACAAAGCAGACCACCTAGATGTAAAGCCGCTCAGCATCTACTCAGCGCCTCTTGGCAGAAGTTTTGCCCTGGCTCAGCTCCCTGCAGAGATACACCGCAAGGTCAGATGAGCATCAGCGATGGCACGATCACAGCGAGGGGAAAACTGGACCTCTGCCACGCTGACTTCATTCCGTTCAGATGTAAAATTGCAGCTACTAACATTCCTTTAAAGCTAATACACCTACGGAGGGAGCAGAACTACTCATCTCACCCGCGTTTCCAAGCCCTCCTAATTCTTTCTTTGGAGCAGCACTACTCACGAAAGCGCAGCTCGGTTATGTTGCCAAAGTGAATGCAGACACCTTGCCAGCAACCTGCGGCCCTGCTCAGTTACTGAATTTCTTTTAGACATGAGCGTGCTTTGACAACTGATTTGACAAAAACTTGTACTGGTATTACTGGTATTATTCCCAGATACTGATATTATACCACCAAAAAAAATTAAAATGTGAAGAAATACTGACCCTCAACAGAAAAAACCCCAAGTATTAGAACTTAAAAACTAGAGAAACTTAACAGATATAAACCAACATGATTTCACTAAAATCAACAAGGTTAAACAGACCCACAGCAGCCAACAACACGTGAAATTTCTGTCATTTCGACTTCAATGATACTGGGCTCCCCCTAAGCATTAAGGTCAATACTTTTCTCCAAATAAGTAAAGAATTAAAATCTCTGAACATATGAGATGCTAAAATAACTATTTATGCAACTATTGTCTGAAAGACAGGACGCTGTTTTCATCTGTAGCCAGGGAACAGTGGTCGGCACTAGCAGTCTGCTAACTCCAATTACCGCAGTCTGATTTCTATTTATACTGGGAGCTGAAGCACGACTGTGTACCTGGTAACTTCCCCCACTTCCAGCATCATTTCTCAGGAATCTGCAGCTTCCTAGCACCATCACCTACAGAGCTGAACAAGGGAGATTTGCTACAGAAGCTTGGGCAAAAAAAACCCCACAAAACATTTAAGAATTCAGGAAAAAGTTACATTTACACAGAAAACGTCAGGAAAATAATGCCCTTTGACGGCCGTTCAGAAAGCATCCTCCCCGTTCAAGCGAACCCAAGTCCTCCCACTCCTCACGCAGGCACCACCTAAGGGCATCAGCTACTGCACATCTTGGCACAAGTTTCTTTTACTTGGTACCTCCTGATTTTTAATCAATTGCAGAGGTTGTTTTGGCAAAGCCCTGCCAGGATGGCATCAAGGCAGGGACGAGCTCTGCAGTTGCCTGCAGAAGCAGCTTGTTTTGCTGATGCCCCATAAATGGGGAGAAGCTGTTCCAGCCAGACCAGCTCCTCTACGACCTCTCTGCAAAGGAGAAGCCCGGCTCTGGAGGACACTACTTCAGCAAAAGCAACCGTCCCTATCCCAGCTTCTCCAGAAGCCAAAGACTCCCGGGGGCTTTCCCCGGCTTCTGCAGCTCTCCCTAGTTTGGGAGAGAGCAGGGCACCCTTCTCGGCCCCCGGAGCTCCGAGCCTGTTCTTAGGAGGACGATGCACACAAGCTGCAGAGAACCCTTGCTGCTCCTTTTGAAGGAGAGGTGAGAAGGGTTTGGGGAGACTAAGTAATAGTTCAATAAAAAAACCCAAACAAAAAACTGTTTTACCATTGTGATACAGAAGGAAGAAGAAGAAGTCATGGTACCATTTCCTACTCACAGACATTTTTATGACGGCATAAAGGGAACAGGCACAAAACCACCTTAATCTCTACTACCAACCTAGAAGCAAAAAAACAACTGAGGCAAAACATGAAAGGGATTAAAACTCAGGCAGCACCCCAACAGAAGGAAGCCAAGGAGAAGAGGAGCATTACCTATTACACTTTTGGCGAATGAAGCTCTCTTGAGGGTTGCCAGACCCAAGTCTCCTATTTTCACAGATCCAGTTGGTCCAGTAATAAAAATATTGTCACATTTTAAGTCTCTGTGAATTATTGGTGGAGTTCTTGTGTGCAAGAAAAGAAGACCCTTCAGGATTTGCCGGCACCAGCTACGCAGGACTTTTGGTTTCATCACTTTAAATCTCTTCAGATACCTACAGCACAAACACACAGAGAAGTGCATAAAAAGAAAATGAAGTGTTATTAGAGATTCTAGGGGCTTTAACAGCTGAAACTCCGTTCTGGATAAAAGCCCCTTATTATATGCCATAATAGCAGCTTAGAAATATCACAAAATTGAAAGAAATAGATCTTTTCAAAGGAGGAATTAGAGTATTCATTTTTAGGGAGGAAGATAATAAGCATTTTTGGTGCAAATACAACCAAATATTTGCAAGTCTAATACTACAGCAATTCCCTTCATGCAGAGAACAGCTTTAGAATACATTTCACGTATTCGAATCGGAAGAATACTGAAGTTTAATTTTAACCACAAGACTCTGACCTCTGCACCGTGCACCTGCATTTATTCCACCTAACCTAAACCACCATTCGGGAGGGTACGTTTTGGAAAAATGTAAAGCCTGCTAATGCACTGGCAGAGTAGCACGCTGGATAGATGCGGTGATGAGCACTGCTCCCATTGGGGCTGAAAATCTGTTCCAGAATTCATGCCAACTGCTTTATATCAATCTTAAGAAGACTGCCCATAC
Organism: Psophia crepitans; assembly: GCA_013399095.1. Taxonomy (NCBI): domain Eukaryota; kingdom Metazoa; phylum Chordata; class Aves; order Gruiformes; family Psophiidae; genus Psophia; species Psophia crepitans. The sequence continues at coordinate 38,891 of VWZZ01001115.1, forward strand.
CAAAAGCTATTAATTAATCTTGTTTATGAGATAACCCAGAGCACCTTCTGCTTCAAAAAGAGATTCTACCATTCAAGTGCTATTCTATCCGAATTTTGTAACAAAACATGCAAATAGAGGCATAAAACCTATCAGAAAAAACACACCCTGACAAATTAAAACGTCGCAGGCAGGAGATGAAACGTGCCAGAGAGCTGCTTCTAGTTGTGTAACTGAAAGAGGAAAGCAGGGAAAGAGAGATGGAGGCCAAAATTCTTCCTGTCAAATCAATGCACTTCAAACACAGGGACAAATGACAGACACCAGAGAACAGCTCCATTTTTTTTTTCTTTTATCTAGAGGTGCCTTTTTTCAGAATATGAAAGTAGGATTTTTCTAAAAATTTCCATCGCTATTCTTAGCCTCCTCACCAGGAGCGCAGTACTTACGTCTTCAGTGTTCCAGAGGTCATCAATTCGGTAACCAGCACGATGCATCGTTTGCCTTTTACACAGGATTCCCAGAAGTCATAAAATCTCACGATGTTTGGATGCTGTAGACCTTTCAACATCTCTGCTTCCTCTTTAAATCTCTGCCTCTCTACTTTTGTCAGTTTTCTGTCCTAGGATCCAAAAGGAGACATTATTAGTAGCGAACAGACAAAAATAAAGGCACTGCATGGCTGGGCTATTCCAAATTTTAGATTTGTTTTATGCTTGTACCAAAAGCAATTACAAAATCTTTTACGTAAGAGATGAGCAGCACGTACAAACTGGGGCACTCACCTTAAATCCAGTGTCAAGACGACAAAGTCTCGCGGCCGCACGGAGATGCCTGTGCTACGCCAGGCTACGTGACAGCATTAATATTTCAGGCAACGTAAACACACCCCTGGCTGGACGGATCAACACACAGCTATTCACTACTTGTCTCAGTTTTGTGAGGCTCGTTAGCTGGGAGATGAGCACAGGTAGGATTTCATTTCCAGGTACCAATGTCCTCACGGCTAAACTGTCACCCTCGGTGACGCTACAGTAGTGACCGCCAGGAACCGCGCCGGGCTGTTAGCCCAGGTTTTCCTAGGGGCAACTTAAAACCTTATCCCTCTCCAAAAAAACCAAACCAAAAGAAAAACCCATAAATTGATAAATTTTTCTATTTGTTTGCTGTTCTGCCTGATTTTACAGGCAAAGGAAGCACTTGAAGCTGCCCTTCAGCCTTTTCCACAAGACTGCACGGAAATGCTTGTTCTTTTACGTTAGAAAAGTGAGGAACATCGTTTCCTCCTACTCTGGTTTGCCTACAGAAATGTAGGAGCGTTTCCATCAGCTCCAGGCTGCGCCGTGAGCCCGCGCGGAGGCCGTGGAGCCCGTCCCCTCCTGCCCTGCGTCCGCAGAAGGCTGCCGGGTGCCTGCACCCGCTAACGGGGCGCAGACGGGCCCCTGCGACTCAGGTGCACGCTCTAAGCCTCCCCAGGCCCTGTAAAAGAGGAAAACGGGAGTTCCGGTAAAGACCCCGCCATCGCGGCCTGGTTTGTGTCCCCGGGCCGGCTGGTCGGGCTGGGAGCACTGCGCCGCCCTAGAAACGAAGCTTTTTCATTCTTTAAAAGGCCCAGTTGTGTAACTGCTCTCACAGAAGCAAAAGGCTCACAAATCACTAAGATTAATTAGTTCATGTTTTAACCTCAGACGTTTTCCTCTTCACGGCATGTTTGTAAGAGCAGATACATGAGCGAGTTAAACCGGCACCCAGTGTATTTGCAAGCGCGCGGAGGGCTCAGGCGCTGCCGTTTCGGTAGCCCGCTCTCCTCTGCGATCGCAAAGGACTCGCTACGCGAACGGGAACTGCCGTGGCTGCGAACTGGTCAGCTTTACGCACAGACTCCATGAGAGGAACACCCAGTCGAAAAGACGATGCTTCGGCTCTTCTGGGAAGACAGAAACCCTGCTTCCCCGGCAGCGTGCGTGCGTGGGGGGGAGCATTTCCATTCTGCACTGTGGCTGCTGAGGAGGTTTCTCAGTTTTCTTTACGTTTTACGGAGCAGCAGCCGCCGTCTGGGCTAGCCCAGCGGGGTGCCCGGCGGGACGGATGCCCGGGTCCCCAGGGGAGCAGGGAGCACCCCGTGCCCAGCGGCGTGGCCGGGGACAGGCAGGCAGCAGCACGCTGAACGCCAGCGGCCGAGAGCAAGGCGGTATTTCTGCTGCTCAGCAGCAACTGTGGTTTTGTAAGTTAAAGAAAAAAAAAGAAAACCAGGCTGTCTAATGAGCCAGGAGAGAAGAGCCTGAGAATTGCTTTCAAATCCATCACTTCTTCCCCCCACTGCTGAGTTTCCTCTTAATTTAGACGCCGTAGAATAAATCAGACGTGCTGCTGTTAAGGAGGAAAAGGAGCAAGTCCTTGTGAGAGACAGGAAGAGCAGAGTGGGGGCTAGCAGAGAAAGGAAAAGGCAGCGACACAGATCCAGCAGGTTTTTTAAAAACCTTCTAATTAAAAAAAGTAATACCATACCCCTTGACTCTCATTTCCAGATTTCTGAGCACAGTGAGAAATTTTCCACTGCTACTTTAAGGGTAACTTCTTAAAACATCCTTCAGGCATTGCCGACAATCATATTCTGTGCATGCCACACACTGTGAGGGCCAGATCATCCGGGCTCCTGTCTGAATTCAAAGCGCTACGACCGCAAGCTGGGCAACAAACCGATTTTGGAAGACAAATACATGTTTTATCTATAACGACAGCGGATTTTTTTCCGTCAGAATGACAGCTGAGCATCTTTCCCAGGAGAAAGCCTGGTGCGGTACCAACGCTTGCGAGGCGCAGGCAGGGAAGATGCTGTAAGGGCTCACACAACCCTGTCTAAATTCCCCCAGGCTGACCCTGACACGTGAGTTGTTGGCCAAAGCATAAGCTGTTTCTGAAAGGGCTTAACAGCTGAAGTGTTTTCTACTCTGAAACAGCAAAACTACACGTTTAACTGCATGACTCACTCCGGGTTTATTCCAGACCTTCACTGGGGTCATTTATTCCCCATCATGGAATCCACACAGGACAAAATGTCCTTACGCTGAAGGGTGTAAGCCTGAAACAACCTTAGGACATCAAATTTTAAGGTGGGGAACAGGATCCTTTGGAAAGGTCACGCCAAAGAAAATTAATCCCCTTCACCGGACTTCACTTTGCATAACCCAAATTTATGAAAATTTGGGGGAATGAAGCAAGTTTCCAGATTCACCCAAGGAGTCATCAGCCACCACATGGTCACGACATCGCGCAGCTGAACGAGGCGGCTGAGGGATGCGGAGTTACGCACGCCAGCCCTGCTCCTCCATAGCTTCACAGCTGCAGCAGCGGCATCACGCCGAGCCGACCAACAAGCTCGTTGCTCAGTTTGCTCCACCGCATTTACGGCACTACTGCTATTCCGAGCTGCCTCAAGCTTTGAAGCGTGGAAAGTGTTCTTCTCAACGTGATCCAAGATTGCAGAATTAGTTTGCAGATATCTACACGCTTCGTCTCCTTCTAAGGCATTCACACTCCTTGGCTCTCCCTCCTCGCCGGGACACACAGTTTTGGCTCAGGAGGCGACATTGTAATTCCATTTCAAATAACTGAAAGGTTCTCAAGCTTACTACTTAGCACCAAGGTTTTAAAATAAACTCCAACCTTCAAAAGTCCATAGCAATCATGCTGAGCTGGTTCAACTTCTCCAGGGTAACTGAAGTTAAACAGAATCGAGCAAGAAGTCAGAAAAGACCTCAGATTGTGTTACCACTAAGAAAGAATCTGTAAAATTAACTTATCTCTTTGTCTTATGCGGTGAAGAACAGTCAGCTTAAAAGGCTTCAGCACAGGCTTTGTTGGCGGCACAGCCGGAGTCCGAGCACCCGAGGGAGCGGACACAGCAACGACAAGCTTTCTCAGAGCTTTAGATGTACCAGCTTTGCAAATGCCCACAGAACGCAAGCTCATCAACCGCCTGTTATTCTACTGCAATGCCACGGCTAGAATCATAGCCGGCAGCAAGGAAAGCACAGAGCCACGCAAAACACGAGGGCAGGCAGGAGATTGCACCCGCTGCCAGGCAGCCTGGTTTAGAAAGGCATTCCCCAGGTCTGCGGCCTTCACTCTGATGAGAATTTGCTATTTTATTACTACATCTACTCAGGGCTCCTGCGGTGAGGTGTTCACGGAGCGCTTCTGCAGGAATAAGGCCCGGCGGCATGCGGCGGCGTGCAGCCCAGGCGCAGCATCCCCAGGTACGCGGGCACACCTCCAGCCTGCCCGGCTGACGGCTCTGCGCTCCCACCTCTCCTACAGATAAATAACCATTAATTGGGTTGGTTATACAACGCGGCCTTCACTCTGAAAGGCGATCTGACAGACAGATATTAAGCAAGTGCTGAGAAAAGGTCATAAATTGCAAGCTACCTTTTCTTCATTCATTTTCCTAGCTTTCCTGTTGCAAATCAGATTATAACTGCATGGTTGGTTTTAAGCATCAAACCACTGGAAGCTATTCACTTCTTTTTGGAAGGAAGAAATCATTCCTAATTAGTACTTTGTATCCTTGCTCTTGGTAAATTACACATCCCTTCAGAGAGGCTGGAGTAAAACAATGTCTGCAGCAGGAAGCTATGTTAAAGCGAATCCTCTACCCGTAAATCATATTTCTGCTAATCTAACACATGTACACTTGCTGCTTAGAATCACAGAACCTTTAAGGTCAGAAAAGACCTCTCAGATCAACGAGTCCAACCATCAATCCAACACCACCACGTCTACTAAACCACGTCCTGAAATGCTTCTCCCTACTCGTCACAGGCAGGACAAACAAATACCTCTCTTCGTCAGTATAAAATCCATCCCTTCATTAAGTTCCTTAGCAGGGAACAGCAGCAAAGACTGGAATCAGTAAGTAAATGTGTTAACAGAACACTTACAAATTATATTTCTGGAACGACACTCAAATTAACAGCAGGAACATGTTCTGTTAGTCATCCCCAAGCATCATTTCCTCCAGGTTGTAACATATGGGCTCTGACTAAGTCTCTGAAATTTCTACAGGCAAGAGACTGGCTTTAACCTGAGTCTAAGAAAGATTAACAACTTTAGGTCAAGTTTCTTACCTACTTACTTACTCCTTGGCTGAAGAACTACTACTTCTGCGTCCAGCTAGCCTGTAAATATTGGGTGGGTTTTGGTGGGTTCCTTTAAACACTTGGAGTCACATGTCTGTATTTACTGATAGCCACTGAATTTTGCCTAACGGGATTACGACCTCACTGAGGAACAGAGTGACATCTGCCCGGTGAAGACAGGCAAGTAGGAGCAGCAGGTCAGCAAGTAAGGGAAGGGCTCACCTTGTCACGCAGAAGCTGTGACATCTCTTACCCCTACATCAGTGATGAAGGAAAGGAAACTGAAGAGGCACTTCTGACTGGGCAACAGAAATCAAATATCGAAATCAGCAGAAAGAACGTCTGTTCATACCATGACATCGTCACATCTGTGTGCCAAATCTGTACATCTGCTCACGTACCACAGCTACTTTTCTAATCAGAGATTGCCTTGAGATACGACGTCGGCACAGGGATCCATTGACAGCTTTCTCCTATGGAGCTGTCAGATGTTTTATTGTGGATTTACATACAGAAGGGCAGTTCTGGTCTGCCCCACGGTCACAAGTTCAGTAGCGAGACACCCAGCTTGGTGGGAACAGACAGCAGCCGCCCCGGACATCCTGCAGCGCAAGCCAGGAGCTTGCTTTGCTCTGACACTGAACTTGGGACATGTCAGCTGGTACCTGCAGCCTAAATTCTGTATTGTCAGCACTGCCTCAGTACTGCCTCTTCAGGGAAACGTCACAAGTTTGCAGAAGTTTTCAAATTTTAAAAGTTGAAAAGTCTTTAGAAATAAAGGTGAAAATTAACATATTTAAGAAAAAAAATAAAAACAACTTTTGTATTTAAAATGAAAACTTTGCTTGTTTAGAATCATAGAATCACAGAATCATAGAATGGTTTGGGTTGGAAGGGACCTCCCAGCCCACCCAGTGCCACCCCCNAGGATTGCTGCCTCCCAGCTCAGCTCCAGCTCCCCTCTCTTAGTTTAAACCCATCCCCCTTAGCCTGTCCCTGCACCCCCTGATAACCAGCCCCTCTCCAGCTTGCAAATGCCATTTAGTGCAATCGCGTTTAAGGTTTGTCTGTTCCACTATCAGAGGCATCCAGGATTTCTCCTAGATGTAACTGGGAGCAAAACCAGGCTCAGACACACTGCAGTTTGGACTGTGACAAGCTTGAGATATTACTGGAGTAGCAGCTCTCACGTACCTGATACTGGAGTAGCAGCTCTATGCCTTTACTATTATATACATTTTTAATAGCGTTCAGGACCTTTTATTCCCACACTCTGCACATTCAGTTACAAGCACAAATAATTTAAAGTGATCCTAAAGCAGAAAAATCCCGTTTCTGTGAACAAACACCAGATGCCATTAGACAACTTGTAAATCAGGAAAAAAAATTTACAGCTTCGTTACAGATCAGCATTCAGCCAACATTTTTCTCCAGTAAGTCACCCTCGGTGAAGTTACAGGCTGCTCCAGTGAAGCACAGTGAGGTTTCCCAGCGGTAACTCACTTTCCAGACGCCCAAGAAGCAGCCCTTGCCCCCAAGGATGCTCACAACTCAGTCGGCAGCTACAGAACAGGCTGAGGGAAATTTTCTTATTTGCCTGAGTCACTGCTAGAGATCTACAGAACATCAGGAGGTGAATTTGATCTTTATGGGGAAATCTGGCACTGTAGGAAAGGCTGAGCTTGCTTTTTTGCTGGATGCAAGTACAGCTTGCTGGGTTTTAAATTGCTTAAGGGGCATGTCAAAGTCTTACAGCAGAGGAACGATGAGAGTCACGCCTTCTACTGAACAAAGGGGAACTGACAGCTCAAATCACAAATCTCAACGCAAGAGCCATGAAAACACCCAAGAAACCCAACACTGTGGGCAGAGATTGTGTTTTATAGATGAAAACCTCAGCACAACTGCACTGCGATAGCCTATGGTTAAACAAAGCAGTTCTTGTCACAAGCAATTGAATTAATTGCAGGTAGCAGCCCATTAACTCTCTTAATTACCAGTGCTTTACAGGTTCCACAGAAGCTTGTAATTTCAGATGAAACACCAGAAAGTTCAGGCTTTGCCTCACGAAATGGCTTTTCCAAAGGTAACCGTGAAATCGATGTGTGAAAAGCTGTCCAAAACCCCTGACACCGGATCACCTCTGCTCACACAGAAAGGAAAATAACCACCACCCGAACAAAAAACCCACACCAAAAATCCACGTCAGACATGTCAGGAGAATTTGGGGGGTTTGGTATTTTTCTGGAATTCACTTCTGTACCCAGCAGTCATTAAAGTTTGTGCAACAGCTCGTGATGTTTTTAAAAAAGCGTTTTGCTTCGCCTACTTCATGCCACCCATAAACACAGTATCTGGGCACGTAAAACATCTAACGCTGCAAGACATAGTGCCTCAAACAGATGAAGCCAAATTCCTGGATCCAGGTCCTGGTCCTCACCCGCCACGGGCTCCTTCCCATGCCTGTCTTCATTTTATGGGAAGAACACGAGCTGCAGACCGAAGGCTCGGAAAGAAGGTACAAACACCTCAAAGCACAGTGGCCGACGTCATTTCGGTAACGGCGGTTATTATCACTGCTTCGGTGGGGACTCGTACAAACCTCGCAGCCGTCCCTTGGAGGCGGCTCCAGCCGTCCGTCCCCCGGAGGCTCAGTCCCTCTGGCCGGGGTGGCCATAGCAGGGGTGGGAAGAGAGATGTCAGTGCTGCTGCCACCTCAAAGTCATCCTCAGAGAGCTGGAAACGCAGAGGGGAGCGGGGAGATGCTGCTGCCCTCCAGGGCTGGTGTTTCCCAGCGTAACGCGGGTATAACGACAGGCAGAACCTGTCTCCGGACCGGCACAGCAGCAGGGCGCTGGCACGTAGAGAGAAGACATCCTACTTTTTTCTTCTTTCAGCTTCTCTCCTTATTCTAACGCAATTTTCAAATTAACTTATTTTAGTGGGTATGAAATCCCTTTGAGTTTCTCTTTGCTGCGTGCTTGCTAAGCAGAAGTGACATCTTTCCCAAAAGAGACGGGCTGCCATTCCTCGCCCGCCAGCGGAGCATCGCCACCTTCCTCGACCTTCCAAAACGAACCCAAAACATTGCTATTTACCCCACACCACTGATCAGCCTGTAAATTTTAACGCTCATTTGGCCAATAAGCTTTTCCAGCCAAAATTAACCCGGCACAAAGAATTAGCAGAACAAAGCAAGTTTTATTTAGCTTTGCTTTGGCAAATTTCATCTACGTTCTACAGAATAATAAACCAGTTTTGCTGGGACCCAAGCGCAGCCGTGTAACACGCACCTTCCAGCATCACAGGTGTTCTGGATGGTAAAATCTGTCAAAATGGTCAATCTGCTACCACCCGACAGAAACGTTTGCCTGGCTGCACAGTTTCAGTGAAATACTCCGTAACTGATTAAAATCCTCTTTGCAGCAGTAGCAGAGCTGAGCACCAGCTAAACCAGACTCATTTCTATCTGCTGACACCTTATCAATGGAAGAGCATAAGTGACATTTATATAACAACTTTTAAATGTTTTCCCTTCCTATTAGTTTTTATCATTCGCGAAATACGCCAATTTAGAAAAGTCACTTAAAACAAACCATTCCCTTTGGAACACTTATTTAACCAGAAGTGCAGTAACAGGAAACACATTCTCACGTTCGTAATGGAGATCGTTCAAGTCAGGACATATATTTTCTGCCTCCAAAATTAAGCCCTTGAACTGTGCTGGATTTGCTAAGCAACCACACGTTAGGCAGCCTCATCAATCCTAGAAGATACCCACCGAGCAGGCCTCTAATTACAGACTAAGTACATTTCATTTAGGAAACAACCTCAAAAATTTTCAAATTACTAAAAAAGTCAAACCCTGACCCCACGAACCACCCCAAAACTCCCCACCAAACCAGGCAGCTGGACCAACAACCGTTTAACATCCTGCCTGCAGCTGTAGAAAGACATTTGCAGGGTTCTTCAAATCCCCATGCTCAGACAGCGATGAACGCATCTTTGGTTTGGTCGCTCTTCTCACAAAAACCACCTCATGCCACGTAAACGCAGTTAAGAGCCGTTTCTCCCTCGGTCCCTGTCTGCCCGGTGTAGCACAGTACCTGAACTTAATGCAGGCTGAACTTAATTATATTGAGGGCAAGGACTATAAAATAGCTAGACAACAGAAGAGTGATAGGTCTTTGCAATGGTGGCTTAATGGATCCTGGAGAGGAACCTTTTCAGTTCTTCACTCACGCTGCAGCCTGCTGAGCCACCTACACCTAGTTATTTAATGCTTCTGTGCCCACATTTCCTGTCTCTACGACACAAAAAAAACCCACTAAGGAGTTCCTTGGTACGCCCTGGATAAGTAGCGCCATGACCAGCAGTATCAGGAACTCTTCCTCCTCCTCCCAACTTGCTTCTGTTTTCCACTACGGACCTTTTGGGGGAGTTCATTGGAAGAGAATACCGGAAAATAGTCCTTTAATATGACTTGCTGTTTCCGTTTTACAACAACCAACCAACCCCTCCCACCACCTCGCAGAGGGCCATATTATCGCGAATACCCAACTTTAACTCTTGCACCTGGAAAGTCAGAGACTGGGCAGCCTCAGAGCTGCCCCAGGACCACTCCGCGCCCCAGCACGCAGCACCCGAGAAAGGACCAACTGCTTGCTGCTGCTGAAAATACGATTCACAAGATATGTGGAAGGATACAAAGACGAAGGGGAAAGCCAACCAGCCATCTTTTCTGCTGTAAGAATTCAGAGACTGGAAGCCAGCATTCCCTGTGGACAGGGATCTTTCACCACCACAAAGACCGGGTGCAGACTGGGGTATCCCTGGTCCTGAACACTTACGTAGCAATTTATCCAGAGTTTGGAAATGGCTTACTTGGGAATCTTTTTAAATCACAGAATCACAGAACCTTTAAGGTTGGAAAAGATCTCTAAGATCAGCGAGTCCAACTGTCAACCCAACACCACCATGTCTAATAAACCACCTCCCGCAGTGCCATGGCCACACGCTGTTTGAACACCCCCAGGGACGGGGACTTCCCCCTCCGCACCAGGCAGCCTGTCCCCAGGCCTGACCACCCTTTCGGGGAAGAAATTTTTCCTGATATCCAACCGGGCCCTCCCCTGGAGCAGTTTGAGGCTGTTCCCTCTTGTCCCACCCCTTGGTGCTGGGGAGCAGAGACCAACCCCCCCTGCCCACCCCTCCTGTCAGGGAGCTGCAGAGAGCGATCAGGTCTGCCCTCAGCCTCCTCTTCTCCAGACTGACCCCCCCCAGGTCCCTCAGCTGCTCCCATCAGACCTGTGCTCCAGCCCCTTCCCCACCCGCTGCCCTTCTCTGGACACGCTCCAGCCCCTCAATGTCCTTCTGGTGCTGAGGGTCCCAGAACTGGACACAGAACAACAGGTGTGGCCTCAGCAGATGCTGCAGAGCTGTCACTGTTGGTGCATTTCTAACACCACTTGACAACCTGTGAGAAAACACGCCAAGGCAAAGGCTGCACTCCTGGCCAGGATGCATTAATCAACATCTCCCATAAGGGTTAAGAAATAAGCTGAAAGCATCACACTTGTAACAAAATATTTCCTCTTTCTTTTTCTTTCCTTTCCCTCCTGCAAAGCTGGACATTCTATAGCTCTGCCCAAAAGAACAACACGAGCTCGTTGGTTAAAACATACTAACAGCTGAAAACTGAAACTTCCTATCCCTTGAAGAGCAGAGCACGAAAGGGAACAGCAACACGGGTTTATGAGAAACAGACCTTGGCCACTCTCCAGTGAGATTATATGTTTGGATTGATAAAGATAATAGTATTGACACAATAAACTCAGATTTCTGCAATGCATTTGCTTCACATTAAGAAAGAATAAGAACAAAACAGAAAATACCCATTTCCATAAATTGATTAAAAATTGAATGATTAGTCACACAATTTAAGTTCCACACATAAAAAACCACATCCTTGATGACTTTCACAAAAATTTGTATGTTCATGAAGAACTGTGCAAGACGCCCAACTATAGACTTTGGAAAGAATGAGGAGAGTGTTGAAGCATAAAGACAACAGGTCACAAACGGAGACCGAGATGCTTGTGCAAGCAGTCTGACACGCCTGGCCGGGAGGTCGGCAGCTCAGAGCAGGGGCAGATCAGCTGGCGGGGGCTGCAGAGCCAGCCTTGCTGAGCGGTGGTCCTGAGCTGGACTCAGGCAGACCAACGCAGCCGAGCACAGCAACGCCGGGCTGGACTGGGAGGTGGAAACCAAAAGAGTTTCTGCTGTTTCTTCCTGCTGCAAAAAGCATGTCCTTGCGCAGAGAGCACTGTTCAACATGTCCCTCAGCATGGACCGAGGTTTTAGGATGGGCCACAAGAATCCCTGGCCATGACTAAGGCTGCAAATTTACCTGAGAGAAGGTAAGGAAGCCTACAGCTTCCTCCCGAGGGGGAGCCAAGGGGCAGGCGCTGATCTCCTCCCTCTGGGGCCCAGCGACAGAACCCCAGGGAACGGCAAGGAGCTGCCCCAGGGGAGGGGTAGGGGGGAGATCAGAAGAAGGTTCTTCCCCCAGAGGGTGGTGGGGCCCTGGCACAGGCTCCCCAGGGCAGTGGTCAGCGCCCCGAGCTGGGCTGAGTTCAAGCAGCGTCTGGCCAACGCTCTCAGCCATCTGCTGTGATAGGGCTGGTCCTGTGTGGGGCCAGGAGCTGGGCTGACAGTCCTTATGGGGCCCTTCCAGCTCGGGAGATTATGATTATCACAGATTCATCCAAGAAACTCTTATGAACCAAGGTGCATAGGAGCTTCAACTAGATGATCTCAGTGGTACTTTCTGACTTGAAGTCTGTGACATAGTTGTGTTATAGCCATGCTTATGTTATACACAACATGCTCTTGGCCAAGGTCCTGGGATACTAACTCGAATGCTAGCTATCAAATGCAAACAAGATAGTTCAAATCTTGGCTAGACAGGACCTGTGAAAACACAAAGTCAGCAGCACCATATCTAAACAAATGGAGCGATGCTCAGCGATAAGAGTTCCTGCAGCCCGTTGTGACAAGAGTTTGAAAATTGGATGAGGGGGAAAAAAAAACAACCAAAAAACAAACAAAACCCAAAACCCAGCCAGAACAAAACCGATTCCTTTAACTTCATCGTGTGCTGGCAGACCCACAACTGGTGGGCACAGATATGTTCCTTACAAGTCAGCACGTTCAGACCCCTCCATCACATATCTTTAGTAAGCAGAAATCTCTGGGCTACAGAAGTACGGATTTATTAGCGTGATGCAAGGACTGTTTCATATACTGTATTTAACATACATCAGACACGCAGAGACTCTACAGAATGCAGCATTAATCAGAAAACTGTGAGGACTACAGAGAATTTTATGAAAGATTTCAAGAACAGAATACTTAAGACTTTCAAATGGGAAAATTATGTTATGGAAGAGAATGGCCTGGTAGTTTGGGTTTCAAACTCAGATTTCATTGAGCAGTGCAAAGAGAAGATACAGCCAACACAGACATTATTTGCCAGAAAAGGCTTGTTGTGTATGTTTAATCACGTTATTTCCTAAATTTGTAAAACTCAACACTAGTTAGAAAAACACACAGGAACCCTCCTCTCTGTTCTCTCCCACAAAACAAAAACAATGCCGAAGCCGGCTTTACTCTACGAGCTCCCTCACAAAGGAGGTACCGAAAGACAACGCCATTCTTGGCTACCTCACACGCTCTGTCATGACAAATAAAAACTCTTTCCAAGTTGGCGAGCATTTCACTTCAAGCGCACTAACAAGGCACTACAGAAGCGTTTGCCCTCCTCTATTAATTTCAGTAAATAGACTAAAATATCTTCGCACGAAACAACCAAAGAAAAAGACCCCACAACAATATTGCGTACGAATATCACCTTGAGTGACGTCGCCTGGTTTGAGTGGTGGTTTTTAAAAAACAAATCGCATTGCCTGCAAAACCTTGCGTTGAAGATCCATTTGGTTCAATATACACTAAACAAAACGGTTCTGTATTCAACAGATGAGTAAGACTACTGCTAAACACTTTCAGTAAGGTGTTTTAATGAATAAATTGGTCGGGCTTTTTTTTTTTCCCCCCAAAAAAAGTGTACCTCGTTGCTCAGTAAAAGTTAGCTGCTTAGGAAACACAAAGTAGAGCAGAGTGAAAAACTTTACTCCAAGTTAGAAAAAATGACCTGGGAACTCTGCCTAGCTTTTGTACGATTTTAAAATGCTTCATAATTATTCTTTAAACTTTACAAAATTCAGGTATTTCATCTCTCCTTAGAGATTTTGCTATTAATAAAGACCAATCAATACACCCTTTTAAGACTGCAAATGCTGGTCTCTCCGAAGTCCCTGTGGCTTGCACAGCACGAAAGCTTTTTCCTGGTATGAAACAACAGCTTAATTACCCGTGATGGAGAACCAGCAATTCGAGAAAGACTTTTTTTTTTTTTTAAAATCTGCAGCAGTAACGGACGCTCCCCGTGAGGACTGTAAACCCTGTGTTTCCCACAGTCCCCTGGACAAGTGACAGGTGAGTACACAGAAGGGCTTCATCGGTCAACAAGTTATTGTTCAGTCGTGGGGAAAATGGTACTCATACCGTTTCAAATGAAAGCACAGATGTCTGCGGAACAGACTGGGGGAAAAAAAAGGAATGCAGGATTTAACCACGTATCACAGGACATTGCTAGTAATTGCCCTAACCCAGGACAACAAAATGCTGTAGGATATATCCTTGCAGGCAAGCGTCCAAGATCATTACTGAAGTTAAAAGCACAACAGACACCCCCAAATGACTGCGTTTACCTCTTTCTCAATAAAATCACTGTTTCTAGGATGGTTGCTCAGCTTTGCCTTTCCCCACCACCCACCAACGCAGCATCGCCCCTCGCACCACGGAGCTGCCACGCTCACGTGGGTCATGAACGGCTACAGACGCGCTGACACGAGGTTTAGTCCGAGGAGGGTAAACTGCCACCAAGAATCGTTTTAAAGGTTTCCTGGGGAAATTGAAGAAAGCAACAAGATGTGTGTTTTGCATCAAACGCTTTTGCTCAGAATTTCTGAAGGGATACAGTCTCCTCTATGAAACGGCGCTAAGAGGAGATTTGAGTCTCTGCACGTGCGTTCACAGGTCTCAATGTTAATATTTTCATCCATTTAAATGAAGTATTAAAAACCCCGCTTTATGTTCGAATTCATTCTCCTATAGTTTATTTCTTTCAATATTTTCTACAGAGATTTCAACAAAACCTGGATTAACGCAAGGTACACCCAAGCGAGAGAGGATGAACAAATTTAAGTCTCTAATTCAGCTCATCCGTAAAGTGATCAGAAGTGTCATCAATTCTTGCCCAATTCCTCCAAAACCCTCCCTACTCATCCTTTATGTATAACTGCCTAGTAAATTCAGGTATGACACCGTGATAACAGCACAAATCAGGCATGAAAATACCTTAAAAGCTTACATAAGAGGGCAGGGCTGCCTTTAAAACCCATCGGCACGTTAAAATCCGAGGCCACGTGCTCACTTCCAATTGACCGTACACAAGCTCCAAGCACACACCGCGGTTTCAGTTCACGCAACCACAAGGTCAGAAACAGCAGCCGGCGCTTTTATTTCCAGCTCGTGCCGACGCGTAAGCCGAGAAGTCCACGAAAAGTTCAGAAAACACGTTGTAAAAATAATAAAAATCTAAACTGACTGTGCAAATTTGGGAGCTGTTTAACCTGGTGCGCAAGCGGCTCGCTGTCCATGGCCTCTGCTCTCATGAAGCTGTGAGGGATCTCTGAGCCTTCATACCGGCTTCCAGATCAAAGCTTGGCTGTAAATACCGTGCTGTGCGTTAGGGTTCTGGACAAAAATTTATGGACTCAGAAAGGGGAGACAGCCAAGGAAACCGGGGCACTCCCCAGCTCTGCTCGTCTTGAAGGAAAATCACAGAATCACTAAGGTTGGAAGTGACCTCAAGGATCATCTAGTCCAACCGTCCCCCTAACACCTATTGCCCACTAACCCACGTCCCTAAGTACCTCATCCAACCTTTCCTTAAACACCTGCAGGGACGGTGACTCCACCACCTCCCTGGGCAACCCGTTCCAAGGCTCGACCACCCTTTCTGAGAAGAAATTTCTCCTCATCTCCAACCGGACCCCCCCCAGCACAACTTGCAGCCGTTCCCCCTAGTCCTGTCACTAGTTATCTGCGAGAAGAGGCCGACCCCCAGCTTGCCACAACTCCCTTTCGGGGAGTTGTAGAGGGCAAGAAGGTCTCCCCTGGAGCTCCCATAGGAGCTCTGTTTTCCTCCTTCTGGTGGTAACCATACCTTCAAGCTCCTATAAATCATTACCCTGTTAATACACCAGGCAGCACTAGGTTGGACATCTGACGCTTATCTGACTTGTTTAACACCACCTGCCTTCATGTGCAGGTGAAAGAACGGTTCAAGCCCCATAGACGCTGCACCACTCTGCAGAAGGGTGCTAGCGGAAGTGATTCCTGCCGTTATTAAATGATACTGCTCACATTCTGTGAACAGCAGCACAAGGACCCATTTTTGGTTAAGAAAACACTGTCAAGGTCCATTGGTTTAATTTTACCCTGAAAAGGGAGCATATGGATAATCATCCCATAGGGATCGGTGGTATTCTCCTCAACAGATGTTCCTGTCATTGGAAACGTCTGAAGGAAAGCAGGTGTGATCGATGAGATGGCTCACACGCGTAAACCTCGGCCACAACAGGAACACCGTTTCCATCCCGTTCCTGCACCGCGTCAAGGGGACAGAAGGAAGAAAAGCAATCGCATACCTTTGACAGGGAGGGAGATGGGCAAACGCATGCTCACTTCGTGTCCTTACAGAAACAAAACTGTGCGTTAAAATAACGCCGAGTAAAAACAGTAATCTTTCTAATAAAGAGTTATTATTTCACAAAAAAACCCACTCCAATATAAAGATACCACAGTACCTGATTTACCACTATAACAAATCAGATTAGTTTCTCTTCTGTTATTACTCCTGTCCCTCTTAACCAACCTTAAGTTAATAACCAACGATTTCTTCTAGTCTATTCACTTGGTTGCTTCACTAAACGCGCGCCCAGCCGGTAACAGGAGACCGGCTCCCAAGAGACAGGGCTTTGTGGAAAACCAAGCATTAACCTCAGTGTTTCAGCCTCAGCCAAAAACGACACGTTAACGCTTCGTCGCTTTTGAGATTTAAGCGTTGCGTTTTTCCTCTGCTGCGACCAAAACCTACCGCGTACGTTCTGACGGTACAGACAGCAGCTCCAAATTTTCAGATTACGCTGAGCAGCATCTAGCAAGACACTTGATACACCGCGCTCAGGAAGATCGTGTCCTTACAAACAGCAACCTCGGCAAACGCTCACCAACGCAGCATTTCTAGAAAGTATGAAGGAAAGGTCCCTTCGTTCTGCAGGCTTGCCGTACGATGTGCGCTCACTCTTTCAAATTAAGTCATAGACACACTGACTGAAAAGCTTTTTCCAACCGTGTCTTTAAAAAAAAAAAAAAAGGAGAAAGAATCAACACAAGTAGGCTATTTAAAACTAAATGTGAAAGGCAGCAGGAAATGTCAACATCTATGGGGAACGCTCTACCACCACTCCCATTGCCATAAAAATGCAGCTCAGTAAAATATGGATGACTAAATTGGTCCACGCCTGACCTCCTCACTTCGGGCTGGAAGGTAAGCCCCAGGGGAACGGCGAGACCAGGGCCATGCAGCGATGCTGCTCGCTCCCTTTGCTGGCTCCTCTGCTCTGAGGCTTCGGTGTCTCAGCTACTGAAGCACCATCATCATCATCATCTCTGCACGCTGAGAGTCCGACAGTTCACTTGCACAGCACAGAACAATGTTTCACTTAAAAACAACTTACACGTTCTGTGCTGGATAAGCAACCACCAGGTTACCTCAGCTGATACCTGCTCTTGAGAGCAAGGCTCCACCAGCATCAGACACGGGTTAGTTTCCTGACCTTGAGCCTCCAACCATTGCCAATAACTCCAAACATCAAATACATAAACAAAAGCATAAATGCATAACCCAAGGGGCACCATGGCTCGTGAACAGAATGACAGCCTTTCCTCCTGCCTTTTTAAACAGGAAACTTTTTTTTTCTTACGTTCCTCTCTCTGAAGTCCTTTTTGTGCTAGTACATCACAGATGTTGGATGAAACCGAAAAAATTGACAATAATGCTCCTGACTTTTGGAAAACAAGACAAGCAATAGCTCAAGCTCTTCGCAGCAAGAGTTTCTTCTTCTGGAAGCCTCCTACATAAGAACTTCTGAGGTCAGCTTCAGGACACGCCAGATAATCTTGTTCACAAATTCAGCAAACTCATCTTAAAACAATTAGAATTCTTGTCATGCCATCCCTAAAGCAAAGCTATACTAAATCCGCAGTACTCCTCTTTGTTTCATTTACTCCTGGCCAGTTGAGATATGCTGCCTCCTAAGCCAACCTCATCCTTTAGCCTTCATGGCTCTCTCTTCTGGAGAGCTTTCCCTTTCCTTTGACTTTCCACTGCGCTATTTCCTCCTGTACGCGGCTCTGGGGAGGCTGCACCTCAAGTGACATGTCCAGTTTTGGGCCCCTCAGTACCAGAAGGGCATTGAGGCCCTGGAGCATGTCCAGAGAAGGGCAACAAGGCTGGGGAAGGGTCTGGAGCACAAGTCTGATGGGAGTGGCTGAGGGAACTGGGGGGTTCAGTCTGGAGAAGAGGAGGCTGAGGGGAGACCTGATCACTCTCTACAACTCCCTGACAGGAGGTTGCAGCAAGGCGGGTGTTGGTCTCTTCTGCCAAGCAAGAAGTGATGGAACAAGAGGAAACAGCCTCAAATTGCTCCAGGGAACGTTTAGGCTGGATATTAGGAAAAATTTCTTCCCCAAAAGGGTGGTCAGGCCTTGGGACAGGCTGTCCAGGGAGGTGGGTGGAGTCACCACCCCTGGAGGAGTTCAAACAGCATGTAGCCATGGCACTGTGGGACATGGTTTATTAGACATGGTGGTGTTGGGCTGACAGTTGGACTTGATGATCCTAGAGGTCTTTTCCAACCTTAAAGATTCTGTGATATATAGAATAGTTTGGGTTGGAAGGGACCTCAAAGATCATGTAGTTCCAACTCTCCTGCCACAGGGAGAGGACACCCTCTGCTAGCCCAGGTTGCCCAAAGCCTCATCATCCCCTCTTGGTTTGCAGGCTAACCCAGCTAAAGTCTAGCCTTACTTTACAAGCTAGGTTCTCCGCTCTGTTGGCCCCACATGACACGTTCTTCCTTCTTGAAGACGGTGACCACAACTTTAAGGGTAGTCTCTGCATCCAGACAAGTCACAGCTTCTCTTCAGTGCTTCATTCTTCTGTTTGTGAAATGGGGATGATTTTTGTTGGCTGGGCTATTATTTGCAGTTGCACCATAACCCTCGCACTACCCGAAACCAGTTCGATGTGCTCTTAATGAAATAAACGCAAATATAATTTGCTGACAGCTCAATTTGAAGATGACTTATGACTTCAGTTTAGGTTGGCTCCTTCCCAAACCAAACTTACATAAACCATGTGCTGATTGAAATAACAGTGCTCACAGGACTTGCCAAATCAATATAAATGCAACCTCATAACCCTGAATGTGACCAATGCCAGGACAGAGAACAAGAGAATTGCAGCAAGTGGGTCTGGAAGTCACTGGGAAATCTTACTAGCCTATTCTCTTGCTCCAAGACAGGACCAATGATTTCTGAGTTACTCCTGACAGACCTGCACATCAGCTCCAGTGAGCCTCCCTAGGGAATATCTGTCAATGCTTAACTACTCTTAGCTGGAAAGTCCTCCCTTTTGTCCAGTCTACATCTCCCTAGTTTCCATTTAAGCCCATTAATTATTTGCCTCTACACTGTGGTTGTGAAGAATCAGTTACTCAACTCCTCCTTTACGCAGGTTTTTGTTGGTTGGGTTTTTTTCCAGATACTATTGTTCAAATATCTTTGTGTCCAGTATCTTTATCTCAGTCACCTCCTCCCCAGACTGCACAAACCACCTCTCAGGACCAGCTAGGTACTGGAGATCACCGCTTGCTGCTCAATTCTGACCGACTGGTCCACATCTTCCTTCAAGTGAGGAGCATGAAGCGGTTTGCACTGGACAGCATGCTGTTAGTTATGCAAGGGAGTTGTCCAACATTTTGTCTATTAAATTTGGGAGATCAGGGAACATATCCCCACCCTTGGGAAGAGCAGAGACTCAGTGGGTGTTTCACAAATGCTTAATTGATGTTAAATGTGAAAGCCAGATTGCATTTCAACGGTCAGCAGCCAGCTGAGGTCAGTATGACTGTTCAAACTTGGAGCTGTTGATTTAGTTTACTTGGGAGATCTGGCACACACTACTGCTCTAATCCATTTTCTGGAAAACCTTTCGGGTTAGTCCGTGCACTCGCTCTGCCTTAGAACCACAGGACACGGCACCCTAGCTAGAGAAAAAAATCCAGAAGAGCCTACAGGCACTGCAGTACTTGGGACACTAATCTTCAAACAGAAACAGTTCTTCAGAAAGGTTCAAAGAGGCTCATACATCCCAGTGAGATGGCCTCTTACACCAGCACCTCAGCAGGGATCGTGCAGCTCATTCTCATCACGGCATCCTCCTTTCATAGCAACCGTGTTCACAACCACACGGTCTGGGCAAGGTCACTTGTATGCGTTTTCCCCCAGCACCGCTGCTTTGCACGCGAGGTGCCCACGCTGAGCTCACCACAACATGAAGGCAGGCAGGAGTTGGACAGAAAGCCACGTGGAGAGCAGCACAGCCCCTGTGCCGCTCCAGGCAGGCAGAGGAGAGCTCAGCGCTCTCCGGCGATTCACTGCAATCGTAACGCACAGGCAAGGAGGAAGAGTCATTTGGGCAAAACGTTACTTAGAGGGAAGAAATCCTCCAAGCCCCAGCTCACATTAAAGCATCAAACCAGCTTCAGCTCAGGTGAAGGAGCAAGGACAAGGATTCAGAGAGTCCCAGAGAGGGGACAGGAAGGCATTGTGCTCGAATGGCACTCTGCCCACAGTTTCCAGCCCCCAGGCTCTTCCCTCTCCACAACATCCCCATCGATCCAAACCCCTATCCCTCTCCTCCTGCCCTGCCGAGTCACCCCTGCCGCCAGCACCCCTCCATGCAGTTTATCTCCCCTTGGAAAACACCTGGAGTGCCCTCTCAATTTTCTGCCACACCGACAGTACGTTATTCCCTCCTTAACTCCTGGGAAAATACAAAGGCAAAACACAGACTCCCAGCAGCGGCGATGTGATTTCCAGCAGTGGCCAAATTCCACCTGCCACCGGCTGGCTGCGCGTCAGGCTCAGGGGTACTGCACAGCCCACGGCGGTAACTGGCCGGTCGGCGGAGCAGCAGGGCAGAAAGCCCTCAGCACACCCAGCAGCAGTGCCACTGGGGTGGCTTGCCCATCTAAAGACCTTAATTAACTCTTGCCTGAATTGCATTTTCCCTCTGTTGTGCCTCAAGGGTAGTGAATATTATACAACATTTGGGGATCAAACAAGATCTGAAGCGATCACAGTCCCCTTGCTTCGTGTGTCAGCGTTAAACGTCAAGCCTGCCTTTCCCAACCGGCCACTGTGTAGCTGCCCTACGACTTGCTGCAGAACACCGTGCTGGTTGTCCTTTACATCCACATTGTGTAACTGTGCCTCTGCCTGTGGATGGATCTCTCCAGCATCAGCTTTAACCACGATTCCCCTTGTACTTTCACAGCAGTTTTGAGAGGAAGGAACATTAGGAACTCGCTCTTGTGAATCATCGCCTTGCGTTAACGCCACACACGACCGTCCTTTCAAAGCCTGCCCCACCAAGAGAAACCACCTCTGCAGAAACAAGCCCTGGAAGGGGAAGAGAATGTCCTAACAGCAATCCAACCTGAAGCTGCATTTCCAGGGGCTCTGCCAGACTTCCCAGTTTCCAAACAACTCACCTGGGTACCTGTGCCAGCAGAACAGCAAAGGAGAGCAGTGCCCGCTGGGCTACCAGGAGCCTTGTGGCCACCAACGGTCACCAGTGGCCCAACCAGCCCCGCTGACCCCATCCCAGCTTGTTTCCTGTGCCCAAAACCTGCACAGGCAGTTCTAAACCAGCAGGTTTCAGAGCAGGTAACTCAACTAGCTCTTCCTTTCTTGCCAGGCTCCCTCTCCCCCATACTTTTACCTTCACACAGAAGATTTCCCATTGAACTGCAGAGCATTGTGGCACACAGCCAAGTATCATTACATGCTTTACTTTCGTTACAGCAAAAGTTTGAGAAAATAATTCATTTAAATTTAAATGATAATTTATTTAAATTAAAATTTTATTTAAATTACTATGTAAAGTGAGAAAAGGATTTCCTCACTCAATTTAAATTTCAGGAACATTTCAATCTAAAAAAGATGAGAAACAGTTGCAGAGAATACATATGATCTGTTAAAAAAGTGCTGCACTTAAATCCAGAACAAAAAGCCCATCTCTTTGATTAACTCAGAGCTTAACTAGCTTGAAATAGGACTTGGAAGAAGTTACAGGAATAGGTCTTTTCAGAATCCAGGTAATGCAAATATTTTCTGTGACATTACTAAATTGGGATCTCTTTACAACAGAGATCACAGAATCGTAGAATGGTTTGGGTTGGAAAGGACCTCACAGCCCATCCAGTCCCACCCCCTGCCATGGGCAAGGACACACCCCACCAGCCCAGGGTGCCCAAAGCTCCATCCAACCTGGCCTTCAACACTTCCAGCCATGTGGCCTCCACTGATACTCATCTGAAGAATAACTGGCTGGAAATAAACTGACACAGCACAGCTAGTTATCCTGGGTAAGCCAGGACAGCTCCTCATTATTTACTAGAAACCTGGAAGAAAAGGCCACCTTTCAAGGAAGCCACCACAGGCCCACATGTATTAATTTAGAGGACATTGAGTTAGACCAAGAAGAGGATGTAACCCATAATTTTCTTATTATGGCTTTTATATGTTGGCTGCTGTTCCAAGGAAAGATGGATTAAATACCACGTCTGGTTGGTTGAACTTCAAATTAAAAGCTCCGTGATGACCTTTCATTCCCAATAGGCTGTTTTGGTTTTGGTTGTTGCAGGTTTTTTTGAAGTCTATTAACTACATTAGGTCCTCCAGAACATTACCCTGAATAAAAACGTTTTCAAATGTAGGAGACAAAAATAGGATAGGAAATAAATACATCAGAGGTTTGCTCTACAAATTCCATTCAAAACCCACCCAGCTTCCCACCCCACAGGTGACACCAGGAGCCTTTGGTCCTGCTGGGATGACCAACAGGTCCAGCTGGGATGACAAGAGAGATTCAAGGGAGAGTCCGAGAATTTTCTCCCCTTCAGACAAGGCTGGCTAAAGAAGTTTCTCATCGCACCCCTTTCTCCCAAGACATTTCCATGGGAAAGAACCATCAATTCCCACTAACAGTGGACATGTAACACGCCTGTTAAAGAGCATTTTAGATGCTAGCTCCCAGCACATCCTCCTCAGGAACGCAGCACATCAAACTCCCGCCAGATCAGCCCATCCCACCCTTTCCCCCCCACTATGACATTAAATCCAGAAAATTTCTCCTTACCCCTTCCCGCTCTTTCAATTAACCTGATTATAGAAATAATCTGCAGCATTTCTCTGCTGCAGAGCAAAGGAACAGAGCGGTGGGCAGCCCCCCGGGAATTAATTATCAGCACACTACGCTGAGCCGTTCGTTTTGACAAAAGCTTGGTTTACATCAAGCTCTAGATGAAGAAGTCCTCAAAAAAACCCACACATTTTCTATCAGCACTCTTGAAACACATACAACTTGATTTATCATTCAACTTACTGCAAATATTCTTTTTCTAAAAGATGTATTTTTAGTCCACTAGTCTAGAAGTCTATAACCGTACAAGTTGGAGCTCCAAGAAGTTCAGAGTAGCTGCTGTTAAATTCTAGGTATCTCAGCAGAGGGTGCTCGGCGGTATGCAGCAAAGGACTTCTTGCAGGAGGAGGCTGGGTTAGTCTCGCCAGCAGGTTCAGCCAATTTCCAGAGAACTCAATGGTTTGAATATCATAAATAAAAGCAGTAATAATAATAAACCACCAAAACCTAGACACAGATTATCATCCCACACAAAACCACCAGAGCCTTTTTAAGATCAAAAAAAACTTGTTACGAGTCAAAGCAATTTACTTAAATTATTTTAAAACTCTTTTCAGAGGTTTTCAGAATTAAACATTCTGAGAACAATTTACTGACTGAAACAAAACCAAAGTTTTAGGCACAGCCTTCCCTGGAGCTGTAATTTCATTCTGAAGACCAAGTCTGTTAACTTCCCAGTGTGTTCTGGTGTGGTGCCCACCATCGGCACCCACAGCACTCAAGAGAACGGTGACCAATCAGTCCCAGTGTAAAGAAACAGTTAAACTGTTTGTAAACGAAAGGCTTCGGGAGAGCTCCACCTAACAAGTTCACAATCCATCCAAGCCACTGCAGGTACTTTTTAAAGCAAGCACTTGAGAATCCACAAACCAAAGACGTTCATTTTTTAAAATAAATTATTTTTTAAAAAATAAAATCATCCAGGCATGCTCTGCCTACCAGAAGCACATTATATATTCTGCGCCACTACAATTAAGAGTGCCACATACCACAATTAATTTTAAAAACCCACGTACTTTAAAGGGCCTTTTAACAAAGAACAGTGCTCACTGCAACAACCTGAACAGCCACTAAATTTAGGAGGACACTGACAATTTTAGATTCTTGTATTCATCTCACCTGTACAAACATTTTATCCTTAATTACTACTGCACATTTGTGTTGGTTTTTTTTTTTAAGTGCCTCTAACATCCGACTCATGGATATGCCGTAAGCAAAGACCAAGCAAAGAGCAAACACTTGCCCCGAATATCAAAGTAAACAGCGACTCAGCAGGCGAGAGCAAAGGAATCTAAATCTAAACCAAGCCACAGCACAGCCATTACTTAACGAATTCCCGCTCCGCTTGCAGGACCGTCACCAGGCATCACGCAGCAGCTACACGGCCTAACGCCGCGGAACGAACCCAGCTAGCAGGTAGAGCCGTCCTTAAAATGGTTGCTTAAAGGTAGGCTTAGATTTTTCTCTGAACAGCAGGGGAACCATTTGAGCATACATTTTCACCTCCACATGGAGGGTTAAACCATCAGTCAATCAGCAGAACCACCGACTCTGGGTATGCTGTAAAAACACATTTATTTACAGATGTTTTGATTTTGCCTTGTGTTCTCCTTTGTGGAGATGACAGCCCTGGTACAGGCCCACAGGCCGCACTGCCGTACGCTGTGCGTAGCTATATAATCGCTTTCGCTATCTCACTTCAATTAAAAAAAGCATTTGTTCGTTCACTTTAATCTTGCAAGCCAACCACCACACTCAGACCTGCTATCAGTGCAAGGAATTATTTTAAAACCAGGTAAATTTGCATGGTAATTTTGGGCGGACCTAAGAATAAAAGCGGCCGCTCCGGGAAGCTTAACTACCTTCCAAAACATATAGCACGCTTAAAACACTGACGGAATATAATGCTTATTGAAACAAACACAAACCCTGGCTCGGGGATTTTAAAACTTCGGCAGAAGAGCACCTGAGAAGTAGCATGCAGCTTTTTTCCTCTTTTAACCGAGCTCATTAAAACAGGTGAATAGGCTTTCATGAGCAATTATTCATCTGACTGTCTCAGACCTCTAAGAGTAATTAACATTTCAGCATGTTTTACATCTTCTAGTCAAACCAGTCTTTCCATTCACACAATCCAGCACTCTGCTTTGCCAGAGATGATAGTTCATTCTGACCCTTAAATATGTATCCCCTGAGAAAAATACATGGAAAACTGTAGGAAGTTGATGGAAAAACTGAATACACGTTGTTCAGAATTGGTGCAATGACAGTCAGCAAGGAGTGGGTTTTACTTAATTCATCCAGGCTGGGAAAATGCTTTAAAACAGACTCGAAAGCGCTCCACCACGTCCTCTGCATAGATGCGTAATCACCCATCCGTTATTATACAAATATGTTCTTTGTAGTACTATAAGGGCCCTATAAATAATGCAGACATCAATAGCTACTTTGCCAGGCTGTCAGTGCAACACAGCAGCTCCAGCAGCAGCAGGAGACGGAGCAGGACCTGGAGCTTCCTCTGGTCCAGCTACCACCCTCCATCCCCACTGGCCCGCTCCAGAGGTGGAGAGCAGCATCTTCACAGGATGCAGCTTTCCTTACAGCACTCATCCCCAGTTCTTGGGAGTTTGGCATCTCTCACTTCAAAGACAAGACAGGACTAAGAAAACTCATCCCTTCTAGTTACTTCTAGCAGTTGGCAGGTTGGTTTTCAGCCTTTGTTTCTTCAGGAGGTAAGACTGCACTGATGCTGCACGTGTGCACATCTCTCCTGCTGCCCACAGGACAAAGCAACTTTCAATTTTCAGGAAAATTGATACAAAAGGGAAAGAAAAATTCTCTTGTTGCCCCCACTGAAGGAAAAACAGCAGGAAAAGCACAGCCTCGGTAGCTGTAAAAATCCACCAAAAAGCACATCCAGAAATAACTACACCGCGAGAAGCAGCTTCACAGGGAGCTCACATCTTATTAGGTACCAAGGACTCCGAGTGCAGTGTGATTTCATTAGTCACCCTGCTGACAGAAACCCATTTTGAAATGTATGCCATATATCTTTTAAGGTACAAAGGTCACAGTTCATTAGAAATTACAGAGTTCTGTCTTCGCACACAAAAATTAGCTTAGTGGAAATGTTTTAGTGACTTTTTTCCTTTCTCTAATAGAAAATTCATAATTACAATTTCAGCTTTAGAAATCAGAGGTAACAGCACTAGGATAACTGATACTTCAGCATGCATAAAATACACAATATAGAAATTTTAAAGCTTATTTTAAAAAAAAGCATTTACAGCCCATGTACTGTTAAACCATTAACCGCAGCATCAGGATTAGGGGAGCCAAGCATCATGAAGGCAGCCAGAAAGACTGCAGGTACCAATAACTGCTAAGAATCAGAAACTAACAATTATTGCACAAGCAGTTATAAAATGCCTTTTCATCTCTTCTCATTAGGTACTTGGTCTTTTTTTCCTCTGCAAATTCACATTTTCATCAGGATTTTCAAAAAGATGAGCAGGTACCACAGAGCAGCTGCCCAAGACACCACCTTGCACAATGGGAAGAACTGATAGGTGAAATAGTCTTATAAGATTAATCAAAGATAACATCATGTGATGGTGAAGATAATGTGTCTTGTGATTGGTGAACCCTCAAAAAACCCATGAAAAAAGCACAAGCGTATTTTTATACACTCTGTGGCAGTGCAGAAGGTGTTAAAGAGCAGGACCCTGTCCTGCTTTTGGGGTGGTGGAGGACAGGGAAGAGGAGGAGGAACAGGAAGGAAGATGACATTAAGCTGCTTTTTAAAAGCCTACTGGAACATTTTTACGAAGTAGCATCCATTTTTAGTAAGGCCTCCCTAAAAATGTACAAAGGGATGCGGGAATAGGTTGATGAACCGCTCTGTGATCCTTCCCTGATCTCCGACAAAACCAGATCAGCATCAGCCCCGCTACAGATCTGGGGCTCAGCGGGGCACCGACTGCACTGTTAGGTCCCAGGTTAGCAAGCCCTGTATTTGCTGTTCCACCCCCTTCAGGCAAGACTAACCTCCCCAAGCCCAGACCCTCCCGTCCATCCCCAGCTCAGAGATCCCCTGACACAGCGGGCACTCCCCAGCAACGCTTGCTGCAAACCGAGATGCTGTTCAGCAGCATCACAAAAAAAGGAAGAAAAAACTGGAGAGTTGTTAGTGCAGCAAAAGCCAACAAACACCCAGAGCCCCGTTTATTTGCAGAAGTTGCTTTTGAATATACGGACTCTATCACGTCACCTATCTCCTTTCACACACAAGAGTTTGCAGCCCAAAACCAAAGGTATTTGGAGGAAAAGTTCTCTGAAGCCCACGTGTGAGTGAGCGCTAGCTTGCTCCCCCTCAAACCACCTGAGAACACTAAAAAGTATACAGATACTGTAATAAACTAATCTTTGTACTTAATGCTTCTATGTTACACAGAGGGAAAAATTGCCATTTTTAATAGTTTTGTAGCTTCAGTGGTTAAACACCTCATGATGCTGGCTTCATCCAAGTACACAGACACACCTCCGACCACACACATTTTGTTAACTATTTCTCAGGGTACGGGATGTCAGAACTCTCTGGAAGCGGTGAGCCTAGCTGCTTGTCTCCCCTTGGACCACCACCCTTCCCCACTGACAGCCCAGTGGTCAGCGCAGCACACGCCGGGGTAGGGCTTTGGGGAAGAGGAAGAACGGGAATTCAAGTAGTCAAGCCACAGAGAAAAGTCCCCCACAAGGTATCCGTCAGTTATCCCAGAGAGTTAAAAAGAGGTTTTGCTTCATTTCCTTCTCCCAACCACAGATATTTGCTACAAGTTTCTTTCTCCTGTACTTTGAAAAGATGGCTTAATCCTCTTCCACATACAAGGATTCAGAGAGTTGTCTATAGCCTAGAGGAAACCGCAGGGTGCCTTTGTAGGAGTATCCTGTATCACATGGGAGTCTATCCAGTTGGCTTAATTTAACATGAGACTATAAAAGTAAGGCACGGAATTGACCTGGGTCCAAACGCACTCTTCTGAAGGCACTTGCAGCTCTGACGCCCAGTCCTCCAGATGCCAGCATACTGAGGCACCATGCCTTCTCTTAAGGGGCACCTGCAGAAGC
Organism: Psophia crepitans; assembly: GCA_013399095.1. Lineage (NCBI taxonomy): Eukaryota > Metazoa > Chordata > Aves > Gruiformes > Psophiidae > Psophia > Psophia crepitans. The sequence continues at coordinate 66,875 of VWZZ01001115.1, forward strand.
CAAGGTCTCCTGAACACCTCCACATGGCCCCAGCCTTAACTTAGATCAGTGCCCACCTGGTATATAAACACAGTTGGGACCGAGATGAACTGTGCATCCATTCCTCAAATAGTCAAAGCCCAGAGATGTTTGCAGAGCACACCTACCACCCAGTGAAAGAGTTGGATGATGGCACCTACTTCCTTCTCTTCGGTGACACCTAGCCCATCTCTCCTCCCACAACAGCAATTCCAAAGGACACGCATGAACAGGGGAGACCCATTCCAAATTCCCACCCCCCATGTGCAGTAGTCATTGGAGCCTTTACTAAAGCCTCTGAACTCCTACACTCACAGCCAAAGGAAGGGTGAGGAGCACACCTCCTGTGACTCCATGCCCCCAAGACAGGAGATTCGTCCATTCCCAGAGAAGTGAACCCCAAAGGAAAGGTCGGAGCTTGCTGGACAGGACACTCTCCCAGCAAAGCAGGGAGATACAGGTCTTACCTCCAGACACATGAACCACCTGGGAGGAAGATGTTGGATGGAGCCTTCCCCATGCCCCACACTATGGCCGCTGACCACCTGTGCTGCCAGCAGCACACCCAACCACAGGTTACCAGCTGCATGGAGCCAGCACCACAGATGTCAGCATTTGCCACCCACTGCAGGTCTGAAACCAGCTGGAGCAGACAGTCCCGAAGGCCTGATGTGAAGACTCCAAAGTGAGTTTGCTATTTAAAGACAGAGCGATCACTGCTACTTGACACCAATGGGGCTCAGCAGCTTAGAAGAATTTATAGCTCAAACTTGCTTCAGATAACTTTAGTCCAGTTCAGGAGTCTGCCACACACTGGAGGACCAGCAGACAGGAAGCTTTCCTTACTTTTAGAAGAAAGTTAAACAAAATCCCCTTTTTTTCCCCTCCTGGAACAGTGCTACAACAGCTTCAAATTAACAAGGCCCAAATATCACTTGACCTTCTCCCCCACCTGCCCCTGCTGGAAGATCCTGGAGATCACAGGCTTCGTTTGGATAGGCCAAACTGCCACAATGACTGTTTTAATTCACTAAGAGGTCAGTGAAAGGCATTACACAAGTTATTACAGTTTGCGTGAGAAAAGTCAGAAGCCTGGCAGGCAACAAGGACTGATGCTGCGTTCCAGAAGGACATGCAATGCCATGCAAGGGAGAAGAGAACCTGAAGAGGCCAGATCCCAAACAGGGCTGTGCAGAACCATCTTGGTGCATTCCTACCACCTCATCCACCCTGTGGGTCAAGACAAGTGGTTGTGTATTTTCTTTTACAGTTCATTTTATTTGCGTGCAAACACTAAGCACACGCAAAGCCACCCCATGTCAAGTCATGATCATGCTGTTTGCCAGAGGACAAGATCTTCCCATCCTCCATTCGTGACTGAAGGCAATATAAGTCTTACTGTGATGGAGAGAAAGCAAGTCTGCTTTATTACTGCAACACTTGCTTTATTATCTACAATTCTAAAAACAAACACTAATATGACAGAGCAGCAAAACAAGCTCAAATGCACATAATGGTGGCAATTTTCCTTAATTAATCAGTACAGGCTAGGTTTGTGTTGTTCTGTTTGGCAACAGTTTTACAAGATCTAGCTTTTATCAAATGTTTCAGCAGGGCCTGCAGCAATGAGATACATCCGCTGGAAATTTTGTGATTTCCCCCCCCTGCTTCCACACTGTTCTATTTTAAAAGACAAAATTGATTCTGCTCAGTAAGCCACCGCGGCTGTATTAGCTCCAGCGAGTACAATGGGTCACCCAAAATGCTGCTGGAACTGAAAAAATCCAGACAGCATCAGGAAAAACAATGTTAAAAAGCTGCTTATTGTATGAAAATCTGGAATAAACACCGTAATTTTAATCCCTCAAGCACAGGCCAGGAAGAGAAAGGAACATCCATTCCAGAAGCGGACGTAGGCAATGCCCGTTTTATACTGCTTTTGTACAGTAACACTCGGCTCTCCATATATCAAGTGACCAACTGCCATTCATTCTTTTTAATAAAACATTATTTTATAGAATATAAACATTTTGATTATTTAAAGAAAAGCCCTTCCTCCATCTGTTCAGTCTTCCTGGGTTTTAGACAGTTTTAAGCACTTGAACCACCCCGACAACGGCCTTCGGATAAGCCCTGCTAACACAGCAGTTCGTGGAACACAACATTCCGAGCTGGGCGCAGAACCTCAGTTAAGGCCCATACTTTGCTAAATAGTTAATGGGAAAGGTAAAGTAATTCCCCAGAAATATAAACATAGCTAAGAAAAAAATCAGCCATCATCCATACAGATTTAGATTCAAATTCTGTGGGTTAAGACAAAACAAAAAACCTTTTAGAGGTTTTTTGAGAGCTGGACTACAGCAGGGCTTCAGAATCTGAGAAAGACAAAGTGGCAGCTTCAACCACCAACTACAGTACAGCTTTCCCCAAAACAGAACATTGCAAAAAAAGGACTAGGGTGTGACAAAAATGCCTGCTGCCTTTCGGGTTTTCATTTTCTTAGAAAAAGCTAGGAGCCAAAGCAGTCTATTTAACTAACCAAAAATTACACTAAAATTCAAACTAACTTCAATAAAGTGCTGCAGAGATCCATAACAGCCTCAAATACTACTTAAAGCACATTTACATTTTCCTTTCAGAAGTCAGGAACGAAGATCAGATTGAGTTCACAAAAAAAATAACCCAATAAGGGAAACCTCCACAGATGTTATTTGAGCCTGCATTCTCCTATCTGTTTTCTCAGAGTTCATGAATAAGTGTTTTGTACCCCTCTGTAGCAAACAACCCAAGAACAGATGGTATTAGGTCTTAAGTTTCTCCTGCCTTGATGGTTTAAGCAGCATGTATATTCCCATCATATGGCATTTCATTCTGCCCGTTACTCCCACCACGTGTTTAACCACCACGTTATACAGCCATCACGCTGTGTCAACCCAACACCGCAACATTCCGCTCTAGTAAATCACTTCAGAAAATCAGATTTAATTCATATCAGGTGGCAGTGTATGCAAACGCACATGCGTGTGTATGGAAGGTTCTGGAGAAGAAGGGAGGAAACCCCATCAGCTCCAGGAACTCGTTTATTTGCAATAACACCGCAGCCACCCTGGGGTCTGACTATGGCACATTTAGCAGGAGTACTACTTAAAGCATTGTTGGGATGATGGTGAACTGAAAACCCAGATACGCAAGACCATTCAAGCCTGAAATGGAGCATCTTCCAAAAATAAACTCAAGATGAATACAATTATATGAGTTTACACATTTTTTTCTTTCAGGGACTGAGTAGAAGAGATATGACCACACACCATGTACATATTTCATAGAATCATAGACGGGTTTGGGTTGGAAGGGACCTTACAGCCCACCCAGTCCCACCCCCTGCCATGGGCAGGGACACCCCCCACCAGCCCAGGCTGCCCAAAGCCCCATCCAGCCTGGCCTTGGGCACTGCCAGGGAGCCAGGGGCAGCCACAGCTTCTCGGGGCACCCTGTGCCAGGGCCTCAGCACCCTCCCAGGGAAGGATTGCTGCCTCCCAGCTCAGCTCCAGCTCCCCTCTCTCAGTTCAAACGCATTTCCCCTTGTCCTATCAAGTTAGCCAAGTTGCTGCTAATAAACAAAACAGCTGCTCTGGAAAGTTCTTGGTACATGTTTATTGTCAGCTGATTTAGAACTCAGCCTGAGTTCATCAATCCCTGCGGATGACTGGCTGGAAACTAGGATGCTGCTCAAGGCTTTGAGGTATTCATTTACTACCAAGTCCACAGGACATGGTGACCATGGAGACACAGGACCTGTGACCCTCCCCTTGCACCAAGGCTCATCTGCCAGAGAAAGTCAGAAGAACAGTTCAGAAGCCACGCAGCACTCAAGCCCATTTGTAATGGACAAAATTCCCCAACAAGCAAGTCGCTTTGGATAAACATCATGCCAAAAGGACTCGATCTCTTTGGGGGGACAGCAAGATTTTATTCAGGGAGATGGAAAGCTGCTTATGGTTTGAAGACTAGGCCGTTCCAGAGCAAGGGACCGATCTAATACAGAAAACAGGCTCTGTTTTGTGGTTTGTGGCAACTGGATTTAGAAAAATCTAGAAGTACTCTGTGGGAAGAAGAGAGAAGTACAGAACGCAAGGGTGCACACCTTGCTTTTTCATACTGAACAGCTCACACCAACTGATCGAAGCCCCTTATTTGCTCCACAGAAGTGAAGCGGAGGCAAAGAGGAGCTAAGACTCCTCTAAATACAAAGAGAAAGTCATCGCACCATACACAGAGATTTGAAAGTATCTATTATCTTGCAGTCTTAACCTGTCCAAACGCCAAAGAGGCTGCAGCCATTAGTTGTTCAAGATTTTGCAGAGAATATGATTGTGTAACTCACTCCTGGCAGAGAGGCAGGTCCCTAGCTCAGAGCAAGCAGAAGGGCAGTAGGAAAGGAGAGAGTTGGTTCCTCCATTTCAGAGCTACATCAGAATAGCAAGATAGTACATGAAGGTTGTTTTTTCCTGACTTCTCAACTCCATGGAAAAAATCAACACAACCAACTTTCCCTATCCATGCCAAGCGCAGTGCCAGGCACACCAAAATCAACTTGGGATAGCACCTGTGTTTTCAAATAGGCCAATATCATTCTGGGGCCAGATGTAACCTCAATTTCTCATGAACAAACTGAAGAGGAAAACCAGTTCTGCTTCTGCATAACTATCTCATATACTCTCCAAACATCATTTGCATGAGCCCCTCCTATTTCAGAGCAATGAAGATGTCAGAGGTGCCAAGTGTCATACATCTCGCATGACATGCTTTTGGCCGCCCTTTTCTTACGCCTACAGGCTGTCCAGGTCTCAGTCATCAGCGCTTACCTTGTATTTATGTTTTCTGGCCAGTCAGACCCCACGCAGGACCTCCTGAACACACAGGTATCTGCTGCCAGCAATCAGCAGCCATGTCACAGCAAGGCTAAAAACCCAACTTGCCCCATCAGACAGCTGCAGTAAGCTCTTAGCACCCAAACCAGACCTACCACTCCAGTGGGGCTCCTGACAGGACAAGGGGGATGGGTTTAAACTAAGAGAGGGGAGCTGGAGCTGAGCTGGGAGGCAGCAATCCTTCCCTGGGAGGGTGCTGAGGCCCTGGCACAGGGTGCCCTGAGAAGCTGTGGCTGCCCCTGGCTCCCTGGCAGTGCCCAAGGCCAGGCTGGATGGGGCTTTGGGCAGCCTGGGCTGGTGGGGGGTGTCCCTGCCCATGGCAGGGGGTGGCACTGGGTGGGCTGTGAGGTCCCTTCCAACCCAAACCAGTCTGTGATTCTATGAAGCATGGGGGATTGATCACTACCTCCCTCCTCAACAGCCCCATCATTCCTGACCCTCTCAGCAGGGCCTCTACCCCACAGCTACCCACCCAAGAATCACTTCTCACAGTCTCTGAAGCACCCCAATCTCTTGTAGCATGCCAAAATCCCAGTAACTCCAGTAACTGACAGCTGAATTGATATTGCTGCCCTTCTTTTAGCACATCATTACCAGTGCCACTGGGCTTTCTTCAGACCTTCATTCCACCCTAACCACAACACAAGGCAGCAAGCAGACCATACATTTGCACATCAGGCTGCCTACCAAGTGCAAGCATTACCACGATGACAGCTTGCAACATCAGCTTTCCCCCTTCCCTGTCAGCTGCAGGCAGGAGATGACCAAAGGGACCAGAAATATCCTTCACACCAAGTTCTGGGTTTATTTCAAGTCATTTTCTCCTACTGCAACTGGACCCCACGCATTTAGCGGGGAGTTGAGCCAGGATCAGAAGAGGATACGACCAACCTTCAGGCAAAACGCACTCAAAAGCTAAAGGATGGAGTCTTAATTCAAAGGCAGAACCTGAAGTCTGACCCAGCTCCATTTCATTTACTGAATTTGAGAAGCAGCCTATTAATAGTTCACTACGGTATCCCTATCCTGCTTCTCCGTGTCAGGGCCACAGCTACGCTAACACACACCGATACAGGCACGTGTGTTCATGCTGACACTGTAAAGCAGAGCTAAACCAATTGTTTAAAGTTAGAGAAGTCACCATCTCAGGAACTAACTCTAAACAGACAAACTTAGTCAGTGTTAATTTAATATGAGCACACAGCAATATCAGATTCAAGCTTTCAGATGTAGTCTCCTCCCTCCTTTCTTCTCCCAAACACATCTTCTAAATTATTCTGGTATTTACACTAAAAAGTTTACCCGGCCAAAAAATTAACAGCAGAGATAATAACCAGCTACTATTTCAGCATCAGATGAACACTGGCAGCCAAGAAGGATGCTACAGAAGCCAAACTACCACACCAGTGAAAATCCTAAAGGCGTTACCTTCTCCAGAAAGAAATCCCCTGGATTCTTGATACAGGAACACGACATCATCCTTCCACACACTTCACCTCCACAAGATTTAATTCTGCCTGAAGTGACTTGCCAGCTCAAGCAAAGTGAACTTGCTTTAATATTGTCCATTTTATGGACTCCCACTTTTCACCATGCCTACATACCCACTTCCACAAAAGTATACAAGCCATGGACCTTTGGTATTGCTTTCAACCATCACCACAGATCTAAGCAGACATAAGATGGAAAACACCACTCAAATTTTAGAAAACCTTTACATAGCCTTCTCATACATAAGGTAACACACTTGGAAATGCTTTTCCTCCCGTCATCCACTCAAACTAGAAATTTCACTTCGAGGAAAGATTATCAGCCTTAAACAAAAATCAGCCAGTTCACATAGGTCTAGCATTAATAATTTTAAATGCTCTTTTTATTCACCTTGCATTAAAATAAAGTCTAATCTCATCTTGCACTTCTAAAATACTCATGCTGTGCTAAAATCAGGCAGCTATCAGACAACCTGAACAAGCTTCTCATTTAAGGAATAAAAACAATGATCAAGGAAATATGTTGTCCATTCCCATGTTAACACTGCATGTGAACCAAATGGTGGAAATATATCCACAATTAGAACAATTTTCAGCAATATCTGTGCCCTCCAAAAATTTGAGACTCCTGAATATCTGAGTGACTTAAGACACACGATGTATTTTTATGGTTCCTCTTTGCTTCAGGCAGTTTGAAAACACTGGCAATGGCATAAAAAAGGAAAAAGTGCTATAAAACTATGAAGTAAAGCACTTTTTGTGAAGACAGTAAGTTTCAGCAGAAAAGCTGCAGGTGCAAAGGACAACAAACTGCCACTTAGAGTCTGTTTGTGGCGGTTTTACCACTCCAACCCCCGTGGCACATTCCCGAACCCCGCTCTGTCCCAGGGACTCCCACACCTTCTCAAGCAGAGCCCCTGGAGGCCAAGCATCCTGAAGACACCAACCTCCACCTCAGCACTGGTACATGGAATGGAGAACAAGCCTTGGGCAACCAGCAGGAAAAGCCTGACTTCCCGCTGTGTTCACCACCAGGTATTTCCAGCTTCCCACCACGGGTATGGCACCAGCAGGATGAGACAGCCCATCCTTTCCACGCTCTCAATGTAAACTAGAATTAAATACAATCAAACAGAAGCTCAGTGTTCAGAGCCCAAGCGATAACCATAAAGTACAATGAGGTTGGAGATAGCACCACATTCGACTCCTCTGCAGGATCCCTACCTCTTCCCAAAGGAAAATTGGACACGGATTTTTTTAAACCCTTCAAACTAAAAAGATTATTTGGCTTGCAAGCAGCGGATTGGCAAGAGCCTTGTTCGTGACCCAACCTCTCACTTAGGAGCGCAGCGCTGAAACACTTATGCCGAAGGCTCACCACACCACAACTGTACGCCACCAATTAAAATTTATTATAGCTGTTGAAAACCTTGGAATGCAAACCCTTCCAAACTGCGAGGGCACGCTAATCCTGCTCCAATACTTCACTTTCAGGAAGGAACAATAAACTTATTTTCTAGGTGGAATTTCACATCTTCTCAGATGAGTCTAAGACCCAGCTCCAGCTTGGTTAGCATTTGGATCCCACCCTAATCCAAGCCATGATTTCGGTTCTGAACCCTAAAGCCATCTTTTCAATGAAATAAAACCACTGAACGAGAATGGCTTGCAAGGTCTTTGTGCAGACGGACAAAAAAAGACAGACACACAGGCAACAGTACAACTGGGCTGAGAAAGTGCTGAGCAAGGACAGAGGATTAACGCCCGCGTGGAACCTCAATACTGTCAGTTTTCAACTCCCAGGCTCTAAAAGTAACAAGCACAAGTGCACCTCCAGGAGAAAAAGTACAATTCGTGGTAGTTTTTCTGCAAGAAGGCTCTGGGGAGGGGGGTTGATGGTGTGAGGCTGCAGAGGAAGGCATTTTGTCTTCAGCAGCACGGGGGTGATGGCTTCCACTCGGTCTTCAGCCACGTATATCTGAACTCAGAATTTCCACACAGAAAGAGACAAAACGAGGGCATATCTAAGCTGCACAGCTTACCTAAAAAAAATTTAGGATGCCATGAATAAAGCAATGACTTGGCAGCACCCTCTGAATGTTTTCCCACTAAGACTCCCTAGCTGAATTCGGAGAGTACTCCACAAGTCAAAAGCCCAAGACAACACACAGCTATTCACACCTTCTTCCCATCCCTTCCGCTGCCCAAACTCCTCCTAGAAGCACAGGCTTTAATCCCACAGTGATTAAAGACTTTTGCCATTCAGACTTTCCCAATCCAGACTAAAGTACCAGCTTGCAAAATTCCCATACCATCCGATGTCACTGGGCCTCCGGCATCACCTCCCTCCCCCATCCGCAGGGCCAGGCAGCGGGGTTTAAGGAGAACCAGCAGCCCCCGCCTGCTCCTACAGATTCACACCAATGTCTATGGCAGTCAACTATTATACTTTTCTTAGAGGCCTAAAACAAATTCTGTATTCAACTGAAAATAGCTGCAGTAAGATCCAAGTTAAGCTGAAGCACATATAGTGGAAGCTAGTGGGAATAAGGGAATTGGCAGATGATTTCATCACATGCAGTTGGTTCGACAATTCCTAAACGAGCTTAACGAGGAATAAGCCAGTCACCAGGTGAGCCTCACCCAATTTTCCCTTCCCAATCTCTAAGTGCAAACGACCCAAACATCAGAATTTCAACATGCTGCATTTGCCAATGCATTTGGCAGTCTTTTGTAGCTGAAGCTATTCTGTCACAGAGAGTACGATGAAGGCACCTCTATTCCAACTCCCCTGCTAGAGCATGCTGAGAAAACCTGGCAACAAGATGAATTCCCGATCTGTGCGATCGCTCTGCAGTGACAGCGCTGGCCAGACCGACAGCTGAACATCAGCCTCTTCCTACAGACAGACCTTCCCTCCAACAGCATCCCAATCATCATCCTAAATGAATTTCACGCTGCCGAAGTAAGCGCCTTACATGCCGGGGATCCCGCTCAAGCCGAGGGCCAGCAAAGACCCAGCGACAAGGCGCTTCTCCCCTTCACCCCGCAGCAATCCCACAGCCCAGCCCCTTCCTCAGGAGCCCTCCGGGCTGGGCAACAAGCGGTTAAACCCCTTAACCCCCCCCCAGCCCCTCACCTTGCCCCCACACTCTGCACCCCTAATCAAAGTCAGGGGAACACAGATGACAGGTTGAGAAGTGCTCCCCTACACTTTTTATTAAGGAAGTAGTGCTGCAGTGAATTATGATTATATTGTGTAACAATCAGTAGGGAATAGAGACCTGGCTGTACATCCATCCCCACCGATCCTGGGAAGCCAGGAGTGATTTACAAACAGATTTAGGCCAACATTAAAGAGATAAACACACAGTCAGGAGCTCAGGCTTATTATATCACATTATATACACACGATTCTCAAATACTCTCGTAGGCCATTAAGCTTCCACTGGCTGACTGAGCTTTAAGATCCCACATTATAATTAAGAGTTAAATTTTCTAGTTCCCACCAAAATGACAACTCAGCCTAAGTAACAGCTCAAGGAAAAAAAATAAAAATCTTCGGTTTTTCTCTTAAGAAGGTCTCACTCGAATGGATGCTGAAAGAAATGAGGTAAGTAACAGGCACTGAAAGCTTCACAAAGGAAAAAATGAAACATTACTGCCATTTTTACAGAAGTGAGAACAAAAATCACCTGGAAAAGGGTGACAGCTATGTCCCAAAAGACAGTATCTAAACCTTCGGTCTCTTTAGCTATTACTGGGTGACTTCACTCAGAATCTAGAGCCCGTATCAGATTTTTAAATCTTCCTTATAAAAGGCATTTGGACAGACAGGTCTTTGACCCAACTGAAGCACTAGCTCACGACGCTTTAAAAAGCAAGCCCTTGGGTGCTTTCAGAGGGTTGAGGCTCAGGAAGCTGGTGACAGTCACAATTTCAGAGCAGGGGAAAGGGCAACTAACGGGGCAGCAGACCTTGGGCCCTTACAGAAGCATAATGCATTTATCTCTGCAGGAGAAGGAAGAGTTCACTGCCGCGAAGGCGCTCCCAACTTCATTTACCTTCGGTGCCTTTTTAATCTAGACCTGCTGCTCCACCCCTGCGGAACCAAGGTGCCGCTTCCCGAAGCGGCTGGGCTACGGGGGACAGAGAGGAGCTCCCATCGGCTCCTGGCACGCTCTGTGCATTTGGGGCGAGTGCCCCGTGACCCTTCTATGCGATACGCCAGGTCCTGTGCTAACACCCTCGGCATGGGCAGCCAGACCCCAGGGCTGAGGGGGTTAAGCCTGGGAGGAGTGTACATAAGGTGGTGGATCCGGAGCCAATGAGAACATTGCGCTATAGTTAGATACTGGATACTAAGCAAGGGTGACTATAAAGGCTGCTCCGAGCTGAGCTCCTCTAGATGACACCGGCATGTTGCCCTTAGCTCCTAGGCTTACAAAGCAGGGGGGGGAAACCCGCAGGAGGATAAGCTCGGCTTACCTGAAGTTCACACCACGCAACTTCCACCCACGTCTCCGTGTCCAGGCCCTTGTAGACCGTTTTGAAGGATCCTCTCCCGAGTTCAATATCAAACTTTAGGAACCTGCCATCCAGCGAGGTGGCAACCGCTTTCATATCAGCCTCCTCCTCAGGCTCCTCTTTCTTAGCCTTGCTCTGATCTTTGGAAGCATCCGACGCCTCTTTCCTCTCCACATCTTTGCCAGCCTCCTTCTGCTCTTCGGCCCCCGGGACGCTGCCAGGGGCTGGCGCGGCCTTCGGCTCCCCGGAAGGCTCGGTGCCCAGGCAGACCTTCTCCCCCACCCCATGCCCCGCCTTGGCCCTCTCCGCAATTATCCTCCTGGTTTTCGGGAGCAGGATAATTTTCCTCTGATGCTCTGACTCGGGAAGGTCGAAAGCAGGTTCCTCCTGGTCCGAGTCCACCACGCTCCTCCGCAGGAACCGCTGGTGGACCATTTTGGGATCCCTGGAGCAGGGGGCGCGGAGCGGCGCGGCAGGCGCTCCCGGGGCTCCCGGCATGACAGCAGCGGCCCCGCTGCCCCCGCCACCGGCGGGCCCATCAATATTCATGCTCGTCTCCGCAGCCGGGGGAGCGCCGGGCTCGGCAGTCGCTGGAAACCCGCCACGGCCGCCGCCT
>VWZZ01001115.1:99678-124975 GCA_013399095.1 Psophia crepitans
TGTAGTTGTGCTTGGGATTGTGCTGACCCACGTGCAGGATCTTGCACTTGGCCTTGTTGAACTTCACGTGGTTCGCATGGTTCCACCTCTCCAGCCTGCCCAGGTCCTTCTGGATGGCATCCCTTCCCTCCAGCATGTTGACCCACCACACAGCTTGGTGTCATCTGCAAACTTGCTGAGGGTGCACTCAATCCCAGTGTCTATGTCACCAACAAAGATGTTAAACAGTGCCGGTCCCAGCACCAGCCCCTGAGGAACATCACTCGTCACTGGTCTCCACTTGGACACTGAGCCATTGACCACAACTGTTTGAGTGTGGCCATCCAGCCAGTTCCTTATCCACCGAGTGGTCCATCCGTCGAATGCACGTCTCCAATTTAGAGACAAGGATGTCATGCAGGACAGTGTCAAATGCCTTGCACAAGTCCAGGCAGATGACAACACTTGCTCTTCCCTTGTCCACCAACACTTTCCCGATGTGCCCAATATACCTTTTTGCTAGAAGACAGTAAAGATGACCAAGTACTCATCCTTCCTCCCCTTAGTGGCCTGAAACAAATGGGCTGAGCTTCCTGAGTTATTCTGCTCTTCACTGCTCAGGTCGGGAGTGTACGCTGCTGCCCATTACCTTCCAGAAAGACTCCTATTCCCAGTGTCCTGTTTGAAACCCGCTACTGGTAAAAAGGGGGCAAAACCCACTGGGAAGTATCCCGGAAAGTTTGCTTGCCTACAAGGAACACCTGGAGGAGCTGGGTTTTGCCAGACTGGGGAGTGGGTATGAGCCCCAGCAGGTTCTGTCCTGCGCAGAGGGGTATGGGCAGGTAAGAGACATTAAACACATCCTTCCCAAACACTGCAGCATTCCACGGCGGGGGCTCCCAGAGCTGGAAGGGTAGCAAAGGGAGTTTTGGTGCTGGGAATGCCGTGGAGAGGGACAGTGCCAGTACCAGCAAAGCGATAACACAGTGGCTCTCTAACACGGGGGCGGAGAAGATCCCAGAGAAAGTAATCCCCTAGCACAACACGGATGTCCTAAAGGCACTCGGTCTGCTTTTATCAACATCCGCCGAAACGCTTTGCCAGCTGTTTTTGTAGGCAGTTGTGCAATATCGGCCATTGTTTTATCAAAGAACAATACGACGCCCACTTTGCAGCTAGGGCTGCAGACGCTGCTTTCACAGCACGGGCACGAGACGCAGCCCCGTGGCAACAACCTTCCGCAAGTCCATGGCTGTACGCAACACCTCCTGCAACAGCATAAAGCAGCTCTCTTCGCTCTTCTTTTGTCATAACATTTTCTTCGCTGCCAAGCTGGAGCAGAAGAGTATTTTCTCACTTGATTACTGCCCCTCTAGCAAAACGACATAAATAGACACAGAGCAAGCTTTGCTGAAGCGTAGAGGGCTTGGGCCTGTCTGCCACATTGGGTTTCATAACCATGAACATGCTGCTTTCCAAGATTTAGCCCTCCTCTTTTCCATTCTTCTGACTCAAAAATAGGCCTGTGTCAGATCCTTTCGTAACCGCCATATGGTGCCTAGAAAACCTTTCATGTATTTGCAGTTCCCTGGGGCCTGCTCTAGATTTAAGAAGTAGATTTCTGAGGACGGCAACCATTTACGCCAGCTCAAACAGCTTTTAGAAGTGGGATTTTTTTTTACCTCTTTTCTAGTGCTCAGTTCGTTTGTCCAGAAAATAGGCAGCGTCTCAAGACAAGTGGCTCCTCAGTGAAACTGAGCATTGCCTTTTTGATACATCAGATTTTACACCTTTTAATTTAAAATGCTTGCACTTGCAATACAAGTGCATGGAAATGCAAGATTTCTGTTCAGTTCTTTAAGCACATCCATCCCCTCTTACTCATATTCTCCCTGCCTACCACTTGCCGGGCTTCTCTCTTACCTATTTTTCACAGTAGCTTTTATTTCAAAAATCCTTTAGCAAACAGAATTGAATGTTGTGCTTCAGGTGAGGGTGCGATGCGGTTTCCAACACCACATGATTATATTTGCAGTAGTGTTTCTCTAGACCATTGTCCATCTTTTCACTGCCACGTTCTGATCAGCTTCCTTTAATTGCATCCTGGCAAGGTCTGTAGGTACTTCAAAGTTCTTTTCCATTGTGGGTTGTTTTTGTCAGTCTTGAAGTGTGTCTGCGTCGTGCCCAGGTTGGTTAGGTTTATCTGAAATCTTTAGGGTTTATCTTTTAAACCAATTTTTTTCTTGAAAACTCTAAGATATGAGATATTCACATTTATTTCCTTGTCCTCTTTGTTTTAATGGCTTCTATAATTTCTTCTCTTCCAGAGATGAGGATAATTAGTAACCAGTCTTAAAAGCTGTAATAGTTTTGGAGGGTACTATTGTTCCTAGAATGAATATTCTCATTCCTCCGAAGACATTTGAAGACAGCTGGAGGTACATGAATTCATCTGCAGAAATTAACAACTAAACTTCCCTACAGAAAAAGACCAGAGACACACTCTGAAGTTCAAGAAGTTAATTCATTCCTACCCATTCTTTCTGCAACTTCCTTGCTCTAGCTGGTTTTGACACCCATCCCCCAAAATTGAAGCAGAAATGCTTTGTGATAATTGCACAGATCGCCTTCCTTAAGCCACTGAAATGTCAAGGACATGCTCAGGATTGTGCTGGCAGTTTGTTTGGGGGAAATTTCTGTCCAGCTTATCATCAGAGTTCTCCCCAGTATCTAATACATAGCTGTCATTAATTACAACATAAATAAAAATAAATGAAGTTACAGTTTCATTAAGAAAATTGGTTAGAACAAATACAGCAGCCTAAAATTAATCTACAGTAGATGTAATATAACCCCCAAAGCCAATGGAGTGCTGTGATGAAAATTAATTGAGCACTCTAAAAAGCATGAACTTGCTGGAGTAAGAAATTGGAAGTAGACACATCTTTAGTCACACACCAGAATCTGGAAGTCTTATTACACACATTTCAGATGTTAGAAAGGTTTAGCAGATCATCACCTCTAGTTTAGTTAATTACTGTGACTTCAAAATACATAGCAGGTTTGAGGTGCAGGGACTGACCCATTCCTGCGGAATGCAGCCACCTGGCAAAGTACCATACAGAAACAGGCTTCTGGTTGCAGAACCTCCTGTGACCAGGTTAGTCAAGAATTCCCCAACATGAATGACCCTTGTGAGGTCATTCTGGTGCAAGAGACATCATCCCTCCACGTATCACACTGCATGGGCTACCTGGCAGGGCAGCAGTGTGGATTGCACTCTCCGGTGGCACGCAGGCAGACGTCTGCTTGCCCTTGCCCTGGGATGGTGTCCTCCTCCTCCTCCTTCTGCCCTCCCCAGCTGGACACAGAATTCCCTTCTCCACACCCTCCTCCCAGGTCCTACCATCCGGGCTACCAGTTGAAACTCTGCTTTAGCAGAGGTGCCTTCTCCTTTCGTTAGAGGTTTTTTTTTTCTTTACAGTTTCCCCTTGGGTGGTTCAAGCATCTTCTCTGGTGGAAACATATTGCACAGAGCAAGGTTTCATCAGAATAGCAGAGGCATTTTCCTTGCTAAAGCACATAATATTTTGAGACACCCAAGACCTTAACAGCTATAATAAAAACGAGCGTGATAACAAACACTTTCATATCTGTGCTCTTGTGAAATAATTTGCAAAGTTTCTTAGCACAAAACAACAGAAAGAAACTGTTATACAGCTTTCTGTCACTCCTGCAATCATAGAATCATAGACTGGTTAGGGTCAGAGAGGGGCTGGTTATGAGGGGGTGCAGGGACAGGCCAAGGGGGATGGGTTTGAACTAAGAGAGGGGAGCTGGAGCTGAGCTGGGAGGCAGCAATCCTTCCCTGGGAGGGTGCTGAGGCCCTGGCACAGGGTGCCCCGAGAAGCTGTGGCTGCCCCTGGATCCCTGGCAGTGCCCAAGGCCAGGTTGGACGGGGCTTTGGGCAGCCTGGGCTGGTGGGGGGTGTCCCTGCCCATGGCAGGGGGTGGGACTGGATGGGCTGGGAGGTCCCTTCCCACCCAAACCAGTCTGGGATTCTATGATTCTATAATCTCAAAGATCATCTAGGTCCTTCCCTAGTGAAAGTGTATCCTTCACCGATCTAGCTTTACTACACCAGTGCACAGGAACTGGTGCTGACCCGAGATCACCAGCTGGCTGTCTGTCCCTCACGACCATGGAAAATTACTATGAACCAGCAGCTATGGGAAGATGCGGCAGGGTCGTGCCACCTTGCTGCCAAGTATTGTGATTTTGTAGGAAAACGTGGGCTGATTCCAGCTGCTCGTTCTGGAGGTGAAGTTAATGAACATCACAGCAGGAAAGAGCAGCTTCAGATAGAGAAAAATAAGGAAAACCAGCAGGGAAAGAGTCATGTGGAGGAATAAAACCTTTGGACAAACTTTTCACGGGGGCATTATTTCTGCTGTCAGAAGGGACATACCTTACCAAAGAAAGACAGTTTGAGCGCAACTGCAGAGAGCTGTCGTTTTCTGCTAGAGTTGGAGAAGGAGTCACACCATCCAAAACCACTTTATGATCCAGTAACACAAATAAAGTACATAGCGCACCACTTTCAACACCTTTCTGCTTTCAGCAGTTCTCCGGTTTGCCGTATATTTTGATTATGGCTTATATTGGTGTGCAGCTTGTTCATACCTCACATTAACTTCCTTCATACCTCCTTCCTGCAATAAAAAAGAGATTCTTCCTTCCGTGCACATGGCAACCCAATGGCACGAGTCAAAGGACCAGATCATCAGAGGACAATCCCTATCACATATCACAGCTAAGCTGCGAGGCAAGTCTTCTTTGAGGAAACTTCCGTTAGCTGTGCTTCCTCTACCTGCACACTCCCTTCAACGTTTTCTGAATGCAAGTGATAAAATAACTGGATAACATATGTGCAAGTTAGATGAGGTTGCTGTACGTGTGAAACGGCATCAGCGGTTAATCTGGTCCGTTGCCTTTTCTAGGAGCTGCGCTACGTATACAGAATCTGAGGCAGACCTGAAAAACCTTACTAAAAAACATGATAGAAGAAGAATATCCAAATGCAAACACGTTAAAAAATAAAAGTTTAATGGCAGTGGCTGCCCAGTTCTGTGACTCTTGGGCTGGAAACTAGAAGATGTCTTTTGTCACAGTCATAACCAATAATATCAAGCCCAGTATTATTATTCACATATGCAATATTCAGCCTGTAATATTCAGCAGTGCCCAAGGCCAGGCTGGATGGGGCTTTGGGCAGCCTGGGCTGGTGGGGGGTGTCCCTGCCCATGGCAGGGGGTGGCACTGGGTGGGCTGTGAGGTCCCTTCCAAACCAAACCAGTCTGTGATCCTATGATTCTATTACGGCACTAACCATTGAACTGCTGACAATTTTAAGAATATTCTCTTCTTTATTATTAAAAGACGACTGTATTAGTATGCACAAGGTAGTAGAGCAAAGCTGTCAATGAAAAACTAAGCAAGGATTATTTTTTTGTTACATTTAGACTAGATCAAGAGGGAGAGAGAGTTTCTGCCTATTTTCATGCCATTGTTTTACACTGGATGCATTTTTAACAACAATGGGATACCCCTTTAAGGATATGAAGAGCTGTCAGCAGTTTTCACTGAATGCTGTGACATTTCCAGAGTACTCCAAATGATTCAAATAATCAAAGATTGTAATCACTTCTGGATAAAACCCCTATTGTATAGTTACTAACTGAAAATTGCTTAAGAGAAAAGCCTTTTAGGGAAGAAGAGAGCCGTGATTTTGCTACGTTCCCACCCTGAGCAGCCAAGGACCGGATCCCATCAGTCTGCTTGGAGGGACCTCAGCTGGCTGGGCAGAGCGGCCAGGGACCCTCCCAAGGTGTCATGCAGAGCAAAGATCTGCACTTCAAGATAAGAAGAAACAGATAAAACACTGCATTAACTGTCTCTGAGGTACTGCACCATGAACCTGGCAATGCCTGATATTGCTGTAGATGATAACTATGCTTGTTTGGATGGTAATTAACAGGATAACAAGGCAAAGGACAAGAAAAAGCTTTTGCATGCTAAATCCTGCTGCATCATAACTTCGAAGGGTTCATTCAAGTCAGTCAGGATGTATTTAAACAGCACATCCACCACTTCAGGTGTTGCATGTCCCAAGCAAAACGAGGCCCCGTCCAACTTTAGCTGAAATCCAAAAGGCCTTCAGTGGAATTAGAGCAAATTTTAATGCAAATTTCTGCTCAATTTTTTTTTTAAAGCCAAATCTTCCATCTTTAGTGGAAGCTCAAAAGGTTAGTAAGGCAGGTGGCAAATTTGAAGAATTGCACCAGGTTTCCCTAGCAGTCTGAATCCATATCAGTTTTCCTGATCTGGATCAACTCTTGCAAAGTTTTTAAATGGCAGATTTGAAAGAAACGGAACCAGTTTTTGGAGCATCCACCCGGAACCTTTGTCTTTTCTTTGTGTATTCTGCATGCTAAGGCCTCTTGACTGACCTGTCCAACTCATCTCCAAGCCTACAGTCTGAAAGAGGGGTTTGGGGGCCTTAAGAGCATGGTTTCATAAGAGCAGGACATGCTCTTTTCCCCTCGGTACTCCTACGGGAGATGCACGCTCCTCGTCGGTTCTGCAGCTTCCCCTGGGATCTGAGCCAGCCTCCGGTTCTGTATTTTCTCAAAGACAAAAATGGAAAAAAGTGACTTTTGGGGGCAAAACTTTAGATCTAGTTGGAGACGTTGCTTAGCTACACACGGGCATTTACATTTGTACTGCCTGTCAAGCAAGGAAAAAGAAGACAACTATACTGGAGTAGCAGGGATAAAAAGGCACTTTAGGAGAGGTCATCGAGTCCAACCCGATGCTCTGAGCCAGGCTCGTCAAAGCATATAACACTCCTGCCAAGTTACATGTTGTTCCAGCCCGCTCTTAAAAGTCCTCCAGTGGTGGATAATCCACATTTCACAGCGCAGGCCAGTGGCCAGGGCCACAGCAGAGGATGTCTCCCTCACACCAACAATGCTCCTTTCTATGATGTTTTGGCAAACGCAGAAGGGAATTTCTTCTGTCTCGCAGATCAGGCCAATTCCCTCGCTTGGTTAGTTTCTGTCAGCTGAATGTTGAAGATACCCAATAATTTCAGTCCTAGGAGAGCATTATGAGCTGTTTTCTGATGAACACATCATCAAGGACAGCACTGTAATGGGTTTTTAAATTGTTTTCCTTAGTCATAGGCTTAAAATAAAAATTAAAAAGAGGCAGAAGGAATAGTACAGGCACTAGACAGATGTAATAGGAATGCTTAGACACGGTCAGAACCAAGGGAGAACATAATTACAGACCATGTTTCAGTGGAAGCGTGAGTCACTAGAGAAGACTAAAAAAATGCTTTAAACATATATATTCAGCTGTTCAGCTGAAAAGAATAATAATAATTAAAAAAAAAACAACCCCAAACACTTTGGGGCTCGTCTCCTCTAATACCTCCGATTCCTAAATCAGAAACACAAACAAGAGACCGTGTCCTCGGGTAGTGTAGCGGAGCGTGCCCATTTACCCCTGCTGCGGACCTGCTGCTACACCTGCAGAGCATACAGACTTCGGCCAAGACATACCTGCGAACCCTAGGGACGGTGAGAACGATGACTACCTTGGACGTACGGCTTATATTGAAGCGGTGCATGTAATCCATCAAGCTGGGCCATCTGTGAACAGCCTTGTGTCCCAGCAGCGTTGGGTGCGCTGTTAATCTCGGCAGTCAGCGGAGGTACTTTCAATAAAAGCAGATGTGGAAAGGCTGTTAGTAACCACAGTACACTTGTCTGCACCTATATGAGATCATCGTAAGCTCAGTATGTCATAGCACGTCATATGTTCAAAGATGGAAGTGGGTTTAGCTTGAGACACCAGCTACGTATTGCAAAGATGACAAGGAACAGTATTATTTCAGACGTGCAAGCAGTAGTACACGTATCCAGCAGCAGCATGGGTTAGATTATTTTTTGCCCAGCTCCCAACCATGGGAAAGAAGGGCAAAAAAATGTCATTATGTGTTGGGCAGGTGGAAGTCAAGATCACAAGTTTTGTGGCTAAAGTCAAAGACATCTGAAAACTCCACCTGCACCAACACATCCGTGCAAATAATTTACATCCTCCCAGCTCCGGAGTGAAACCCTGATGCTGCGCTCCTGCCTTGTGTAGCATGTTACTGCATCACAGCTCAGAAAGCCACCGGCAGAAAGAAAACACTACAAGCCTAAAAACACTTCACCTGTGCACAAGGAGCAAGAAGTTGTTCTTGTGAAAGACACCGCTTGTAACAAAAAGTAAGGCAGCCTGCCTCACGCTGCCTGGTGCAGCCCTGACTTTGGATACCGCACGCTGCGAGGTGGTTAAAGCTTTGGGGTGCTTACATGCACCCAGTGCCTTAAAGTCTTATGGAGGGTCAGTTCCCTAGAAGGCAACACCACCAACGTTGCGTGGGATGGCAGAAACTGGTCTTTCCTTATTTGCTCTTGCGTCTCTGGATATTCTGGCCTTCATTTCCTCTCTCCTATGTGAACACACATTATATTTTGTGTATTATTCCAGCCCTCAAGGTTGGCCTACGCCACGCATTCAACTTCACGTCAACTCAGCTGCCGCCAGATTGCTTGCATCTCTGCTGAGGGTTTCTGCTGCTGGGGGCTATTTTGGTATGTAATGCTGTCTGATGCAATCTGCTGGGAACTTACATCACGGTCTAAAAGCTATCCTGCAAGCTGTGCAGTGAGGCTGCATCATACCAGAGAAGTTTCTTGGGTTTATATCTTTGTCCTGTCAGCTATGCTGCAAATTTACTCATGGGCATCACATACCTGCTCAGACACAGAAAAGGATGCTGTAATAACAAATTAGGACAACTCTCCATTTCCATATTGGAGGAACAGAAGGGGAAGTCACATAATGTGCTGTAGTTTCATGGGCTGCAGTGGAACTCCAAGAGTCTTCTCCAACAGAGAACCTGCTGCATTACTCTGTAGAACCAGACACTCCCATGGGCTGAAAGGCACTTCAGGAGGTCTCTAGGCCAAGCTTCTGCTCAAAGCAAGGCCAACGCTGAGGTCAAATGAGGTTGCTCTGGGCACTATCCAGATGTCCCCAAGGACAGAGATTACACAACCCCGCTGGGTCCTCATTCCAGTGTTAATGATCCTCACAGTGAAAAATATTTTCTTTGCATGTAACTGGAACCTCCCATTTATGACCATGGCCTCTCGTTTTCCCATCATGCCTCTAACGGAAGTTGCTCCTGGTAACCACCTCATAGGAAAGACTTCTGTTATGTTTCCTTTTCTCCTTGAGTCTGAACAAGCCCAGTTTCCTCAGCTTCCCTTCACAGTTCATGTGCTACAGCTCCTTGACCATCTTAAGGGCCCTCCACCAAACTCATCTGAGTTTATCAACATCAGAAGGGCCCAAAACTGAATGCAAAACTGCTGACTATGGTCCTGTTGATGGAGGCCAGCATATTACCTGGCTTCACCGGCTGTAATTCTGTCTCACTTTTAACTTGATGCTTGTCAGAACACCCAACCCTATCCAGCCACAGTCCCCAGCCCGCACTCTTACAGAGAGTTAGTCCATCCCAGAGGAAAATACTTTCTATTTGTCCTTGCAGGACTCATGAAGTTCCGGATGGCCCTGTCCTCTGCCCTGCCTAGGTCCCTCTGAAGGTGGCCCTGCCCTCAAGCACATCAACTGTGCTGCCTGGTTTGGTGTCACGTGTGGACTAGATGAAGGTGCATACCACCTCCTCCTCCAGCTCATTGATAGATGCACTAAACTGGACAGGCCCCAGCACGAACCTTTAACAACTCCACTTGTAACCTGTCCCCAGGTTGAGCATGAACTGTTCTTTGAGCCTAATGATCTAGCCAGTCTTTCACTTACCTATTCGTCTAGGTTGTTACTAGATCATAATTAGACTAACACACATCCAGACCATAACTCCTAAAGTCTCAACTTGGATGCAAGGATGCTGCGAGAGGCTGTGTGAAAGCCCTGCTGAAGCCAAGACAGACAGCACCTATTTCTCTCCCGTCATCTACAGATCTAATAATTTCATCACAGAAGGCAATCGAGTTGTTCAAACGTGAGCTACCCTTGGTAATCAGGCTATTCCAAATCACCTCCTTCTCCTTCACGTGCTCAGAAATAGTTTCCAAGAAGATTGGTTCCATGATTTTTCTAGGCAGAAGTGAGGCTGACTAGGCAGTGGTCCCCTGGATAGTCCTTCTTGCCCTTTTGAGGATCTGTACACCACTTGTGTTTCTCCAGCAGCCAGGGATCCCCCCACCCAATCTCCACAACCTTTCACAGAGGCTAGCCTGTGTCCTTGCAATGGCATTTCTAAAAGAGCTGTAGAATAAAGAAATGTTTGACTTTTAGAACAGTTATTTCATTAGGAGGTGGTAAATTGTTTCCTTCCTTTCCATCCATAAAGACTTTAAGTTGTTCCTTCTCTGTTAATACTGGTATTTTTTATCATACCTTTAGGAGTCCAAGACTGGATGAAAAGAAAATTTTCCATCCTGCCTTTGTTTATTTGAATGGCATAACTGCCTGAAACTCCACCTCAGAAGCCAATCACACAGCAATATAAAACAACTACACTTTCTCAGCATCATCTTTCATGAGTTAGAGCTGCTTAACGCAGTGGATTGCTGCTTATATACCAACAAGCTCATCTATCAGCAAATACAAGAAGCTGCCAAGCAAACACATCACATAAATGTAACTCCATCAAACATCAAATGTTTCCTTCAGCAGTTTAGTGGTTTATTTAGGTAAAATATTTGTTTAAAATTTATATGATGTATTTATTTAAAATTTATGTAATGTACAAAAGAGTAAGGAGACACAAAACAACTTCATTCAAATTAAACAGCTGTGGACAACAGTGTATAAATACACCAAAGACAAGAGAGCACGTGTATACATTTGCATACAAATCCACATCTAGGGAGGGGCCTCAGGTGCAAGCGGAGGCAGTTCCTGCGCCACCTTGGTGCAAAGAGGCACGACATTCCCTTAAGGGCCTTGCCCACCCATCCCTAAGGATAACGTGGTGGGTGAAGGAAATGGATGTGGAGGGGGGTGCTGCAGAGGCAGAGCTGTGGGAAGAGCCTCCCCCCTACCACAGTCTGACACACTAACCAAGTCTTTAATCACCCTCAAGGAAGGGTTGTAAAGAGGAAAAAGAAGTGGCAACCCCAACATACCTGGTCCCCAGGCGAAAACTGCTTGCAAGGCATAGGCTCACCCATACATCACAGAATCACAGAATCTTTAAGGTTGGAAAAGTCCTCTGAGATCATCAAGTCCGTCAATCCAACCCCACCATGGCTACTAACCCCTGTCCCGCAGTGCCACGGCCACATGCTGTTTGAACCCCTCCAGGGATGGGGACTCCCCCACCTCCCTGGGCAGCCTGTCCCCAGCCCTGACCACTCTGTCGGGGAAGGAATTTTTCCTAATACCCAACCTAAACCTCCTCTGGAGCAATTTGAGGCCATTCCCTCTTGTCCTATCACTTGTTGCTTGGGAGAAGAGATCAACCTCCATCTCACAACACCCTCTTTCCAGGTAGTTGTGGAGAGTGATAACATCTCCCCTCAGCCTCCTCTTCTCCAGACTGAAGCCCCCCAGTTCCCTCAGCCGCTCCCAGCAGACTGGTGCTCCAGCCCCTTTCCCATCCCGTTGCCCTTCTCTGGACACGCTCCAGCCCCTCAATGTCCTTCTGGTGCTGAGGGGCCCAAAACTGGACACAGCACTTGAGGTGCGGCCTCCCCAGAGCCCAGTGCAGGGGGACGGTCACTGCCCTGGTCCTGCTGGCCACCCCACCCCTGATACAGTCCTTTTGTCATAAGCTTCCCTGCGGCCCTGTTTTGCCTAGCAGCCGAGATCAGTTTTGAGCTAGTTCTACACAAACACAGATGACCCCTTTTTTATAAATAAACAATGACATTAACATTACTCCAAATAACTTTTTCTTTTTCAGAATAATCTATTCCCTCCTCTGCTGCATGCCAGAACAGGATGAGACATTGTACATAATATAAATGCTGCAGCCATCTTTACAGAATTGCCTAGAGATACCTGAATTAATATGACTCATGCTGTTATGTGCAGTTAATTTTGTCTTCAGTTACTTAATTTTTTTGTGTAAAGAAGTTTGCACATTGATTTCATAATTATCGCTGTTAATTTTCTACCGAAATTAAATGCCTGTCTTTCTGCCCATTGACATGGGATATCACGGTGTGCTACAGCAAGTAACGAACCAGCTGTTCTGAAGGAAATGAGACACTGCTCGGTGTCTGTAGAGCATTCAGCATGTGCTGGCACGTCATCTACATTTCAGATCACCTATAACGAGCGGAAACATTTGCCACAAGGGGTACAGAAGTTTTACCCTCTTCTTACTATCCTGTTGTATGTACTAGGATGGACGTGGAACACCCACACAGCCACCACACGCACACAAACCCCTCAAAATCTTAAAAAATGTTCTCCTATTGAAACTTCAGAAATTGGATTTTTTTTGTATTTCCCTTGGCCTGAGGGTTAACATCCCTGTTTGAAATTCTAGCTCCAGCAAGGCCAATGGGTAAGACCAGCTTTAAGATTTTACAGTGTCTCTGAGAAAACATGAAACAAACAAACAAAGTGATATCCAATTGCTTAACAGGTCTGTGTTCCAGTTGGGTTGACGTGGGCACCCACAAAGTCATGGCCCTTGTCTGTATATGCACACAAATACAGGGTACATCCATGGATACGTGTACTGATTAACGCTCTCGGCAGTGAAAATCTTCCAGCTACGAAAAACAACTCCGAAAAAAAGTAGTCAAATCGCTTAAATTAAGTCACTAAAGTTTAAGCAAGAGCTTAACTTTTCAGGACTTTTTTACTATTACGCATTCACTTTCAAAACATGACACGCCTAGGAAGGCATCACCATGCTGGTAAAATAACCTCAAGATGCTTTCGTGAAAACGTGTACTTTGCTGTGTCCCTCAAGTACCATTATTCCATGAAGATAATATTTTCATAATGTAATTGCAACTCTATGAAGTTACTGTTATTGCATTTTAATAACACATGTTTAACTGTGTAAGACAATGAACAAACGCACAGTGAAAAGCCATGGCACACTAATTGTATTCAAGGCAATTTGCTTCATGAAATTTGAAAAAAACCCTGGAAACCTGATTTTACATAAGTTAATTGCAGTGGGGAAAAAACGTAATGGGAGGCATTAGAACTGTGCCACAGTTAAAACACAATAGTCAGCAAGGCAAATTACAGACTTCTTTTAAAATTATTATCAAACACCAGCTCTACAAACTAAATATGTAAATGTCTCTGCTGAAATTCAGCTGTTTTCTTA
Source organism: Psophia crepitans (assembly GCA_013399095.1). NCBI lineage: Eukaryota > Metazoa > Chordata > Aves > Gruiformes > Psophiidae > Psophia > Psophia crepitans. Next base: position 113,102 of record VWZZ01001115.1, read on the forward strand.
AAAATCAAATCCACAGGCTCCTCTTCGGAACATTATTACACACTCCTTTGTGCTTTTGCCTAGCAACAAGGCTTCTGGTGCTGGGTGCTCTCAGGAGTGACACTCTTACTGCCAAGGCATACCATCTCTTTACATCTGCTGCTGTTTTACTGGGGGGAAGGCAGTCCTGCTTCAGGCAGTCTCCACACTCGTTCTGTCTGAAACTACTGCCTTGTAGGTCAGCCTTGAGAAGCCCGTATGTATTAACGTCACCTATGACTTACAACATCTTTGGGAAAGGTGAGCTGTAGGTGGAATGCTGATCCTGACCGAGGGCATTGCACATGTAGGAATTGGACCGGCCTGGCCTTGCCTTTACCTGAGAGCCCAGCAAGATGTTCTCATGAGAACATCCTTTAGCAATAATTTTTTTCTTGTGGCAAAATTATCCATTAGCTTGAATAACGGAAAGGGAGGGCTTCTCTCCATGGACAGCATCTGCTCCAGGGGAAAATCAATCCGGCCTCCATCCGATCCTGCATGGGATACCTAGTATCTAAAGGGACCTAAGATTTCCCTGCTACCTATGCCCCTCTTATGATTCCATCTTATTAAAGCAGTTGTTTTATTAAGCCATTTGTTGCCTGGCCTTTCTTACTGAGATCCCAAAAGAACCCTGCGCTGGCTCTCTCACCTCGCCACCGTCACACACCACCCCCCCAGGCAAACAATAACCAGGACAGGTAAGGAATCAGCTGCTTTCAATTATGTTCAACCATCTTGCTTGTATTTACTCACTCACTGCACATATTTACCATGTTAAAATTGCAGTGGAAGCCAATTTTTAATTTTCTGTCATGGTACAGTTGTACCCACGATTCCGCAGTCTAATACACAATGTGAATGTGTTTACTGGAAAAAGCTGTCTTTTAAATGATGACCAATGCACCTAACGGCTTTAATTTATTTATAGGACTGAACAAAGGCTTTAGACCCAACCTTTGCTCTCATATCACCAAAGGCGATCATTAAATTTTAATTGACAGCTGAATCTGCCCCATGAGATACCTCCTCCTCTCTTCCAGGGACGTGCAGGGTGTTGTTCCCTGGACCTGGCCTGCACTCACCCAGAGCTGAAAAGTGCTCACATGAGCATTAGGGGTTTTGCCAAGCTTAATTCATACCCCAGCCCTAGAACGATGAGTAGCACACCCAACCTTTGTCTGAATCACAGCCTTTAATTTTTATGTGATGATTATTTGAACCATAGAATCATATAATTTTTAAGGTTGGAAAAGACCTCTAAAAGATCAGCAAGCCCAACCATCAACCCAACACCACCAGGTCTACTAAACCATGTCTTGCAGCAACACAGCTACCCACTGTTTGAACACCTCCAGGGACAGGGACTCCCCCCTTCCCTGGGCAGCCTGTCCCAAGGCCTGACCACCCTTTTGGGGAAGAAATTTTTCCTAATACCAAACCTAAACCTCCCCTGGAGCAATTTGAGGCTGTTTCCTCTTGTCCCATCACTTTTTGCTTGGGAGAAGAGATCAACACCCACCACACCACAACCTCCTGTCAGGGAGTTGTGGAGAGTGCAACTCTCCCCTCAGCCTCCTCTTCTCCAGACTGAACCCTCCCAGTTCCCTCAGCTGCTCCCATCAGACTGGGGCTCCAGACCCTTTCCCAGCTTTGTTGCCCTCCTCTGGGCACACTCCAGCACCTCAATGTCCTTCTTGTAGTGAGGGGCCCAAAACTGGACACAGCGCTCGGGGTGCGGCCTCACTAGAGCGGAGTATAGGGGGATGGTCACATCTCTGATCCTGGTGGCCACCCCATTCCTGATATCAGCCAGGATGCTGTTGGCCCCCTTGGCCACCTGGGCACGCTGCCGGCTCGTGTGCAGCCGGCTGTCAACCAGCACCCCCAGGTCCCTCTCCTCCAGGCAGCTTTCCAGCCACTCTGCCCCCAGCCTGTAGGTTGTCTCTTGAGGAGGAGGGCAGTCATTCCCCATGGGTAGGGCTGCCAGCAATCCCCTGTGCTCTACAGCCCCAGTCTGAATGGAGAAAACCCTTGGCTAGCTGCCTCTGACCTTGTCCATCAGTGGTGAGGTTTTCAAAAGCTCTGCAAGGAGCAGATCTGTACTTCTCTGTCTATGTCTGAGCAGAAAAAGCCGCACCGCTGGAACCGACTGCCACCTGTGCATCCAGGGTTGGAACCCGTGGATTTCCCCTGTCAACGGGGGAAGGACAGAACTGGCAGAGGAGAGGAGACACTGAGGAATTTGCCCCTGTAGGTGCTCACCTAACTGCATCTACACAAACACCACCCTTCCCGAGCAGCCCGTGGCACCTCTAGGAGGACACTTAGGACTGTGCATTTCCATATTGAAGCACCATCTCCGTGAACCATCCTAACCACGTTCAGCTAGAGAAAAAGCAGAGAACGGTCTGGTAACATCTTATAATGCATTCTGGTGCCTACCTAGGTGGGAGGATACAGCCATCTCGATCCTGATCCTGCCGTAGACTACAGTCATGGCTTCCGAACTGAAGATGGGAGCTCACATTTGTCGCCTGCCACTCACAGTAGCTGCACCTTCCATTGTGCATTCCTCTTTCAGGCTAAACATAAATAAGTAGGGAAGATCAGAGAGAGTTCCAATATTGCTTTAGCTTGTGCTTATTCATGTGAACATTAAAATCAGCGCATATTACAAACTGCAGAGAGAATATGATACACGTGCTGGCTGCAGCATTTGCGCTCTTCCCACAGTAAGGGTCTTCACGCCCTATCAGTAGAATGAATCTTTTTCCACAGGACTGTTGATACAAAACCAAGTCATCGCTGATGGTGCTATGAAAAAGGTTATGCTGCTTGCCACCAAGCTGTAAAATCATTACTGTGCAATGCAGACGGGCCAGACATAACCATGGCTGCAGCGCAGCCATCACCTTCCAGGCGAGCGTAAATGTGCTACTCTCATTTCAACCTACAGCTCCCTCATCTTAAACCAGCAACTACCCTGTAAGGAATAAAGAATTCTGCCCTCTGTGATGAGCTAGCACGTGTGCTCAGAGAGCCATGATAGAAACATTTGCACAGAGCCTACAAAAAGGAATTGTTCACGCTGCACGTAGAGAAACTGCGGGATACGCTCCAAAGGATTAAAGAGCAGTTAAAGCACTGGGGACTTAGAAGACATCGCAGGAAGATGGGGCAAGGAGGGAGATGGAGAAAACCAGGTAGATACTCTGTCAAAGTACCATCACCTTAAAAAAAAACAAAAAAACCAAAAAATCCCAACAAACCCACACCAAAACCCCACCAAAACAAAAAGCACAGCAATACAGACTTCAAACACGTTGTTTTCCCCAGTCAGGCTGTGAAGGTAGATGAGACATTTGATACAGGCAGTACATTTTTACTCTGGAAGCAGCCTGGTTCTCCCTCCTGCTAGTGTATTTTATTCCTACAAAAGACTATAAGCTAAGAAGAGAAACCCACAGCTATAGACTCCGTATCAACCAAAACAGTGAGACCTAGAAAAGCTAAAATAGGCAGGGCAATTAAAGAGCAAGGCAACGGAGATAAAACATGCAGACTACACAGCAGGTATCAAATGCCCTTTTTATTTATTTAAAAGAAAATTTTTATTTTATGTCTTTTACTGCAGTCTTGGTTCATGTTCAATGCACTCAGCAAAAGTTCACTGCAGGATTTCCTTCAGCTTCAGCAAGATTTGGATCAGCTCACGAGAAAACACAGGTTCCCTTCCCATTATCACAAACGATGCACAGTACACAGGCAATATAAGCAAGATGCCCACCCATACATCTACTACTTGGAAATCATCGCGGCAGCAGCTCCCTCCCCTTGAGTTATTTCACTTTAAAAATCAAAAGTGTCTTTAAAGATGCATCAGAATGATTGCTCCGCTTCAGTGGGATTGCATTAGCACGTCCAGGAATACTGTCCAGCAGCCAGAATACACAGCTATTTTCTGTATTACGGTATTATCTGGCTAGGATATAAATACTGGGTGGGGGAGACAGTTTATGTCTCTCTCCTTGGTATGTCTCAGTGTATATATTAGAGGGATAACACATGGTTGTGTGCCTGGTTGCTTCTTAAATCACTGGTACCGTGAAACAACAGCCAAGTGAGAAACAGCGTTATCAAAGTTAAATATGTCTGCACTTACTAACAGCCTCTTCCTTTAGCCTGGCTGTTGGTCTTTCCAGTAATGTGTAGCTGCTTTTCACAGCAGATTTGTACTGAATTGTGTTTGAAGATAATGGCTCGAGATACCCCTGAAGGAAAGCAAGCTGTATCTCTAAACCTGAACAGATACATGGAGAGATAGGACACTTTCTTAACCTTACTCTCCTTTTCTGAGTTCAGTTGCTGGCTCTGCAGCTGTATAACAAGAAAACTTGTCTGAAAGCCTGCAATTGTATGCTAGAGCCGTACTTTGAGGACTAACCCAAAGTATCCTCCAGTGTGCTGTCTACAGGCCTCAATTACCTTTATCAAGAAGCGTTTTGTATCCTTTGAGTAATTTCTGAAGGCAGGTTTCACCACACTCTTTGATTTCTGGCTTCTAACTTACCCTGGCAACACAGAGAGTAGCTCTCTTGTTTCAGAGCAGATCCAGACCCTTCAGCAGGGGCAGTAATCTCCAGGTATCCGATGGCATCTGCATACACGCAGCTTATTGTCCTTGTTCTCCGCAGTCCACCTGAAGCAACAGCAGAAACGTCCTGCAGCAGGGAAAGCCTCACGCACCCTGTCGCACCGCTCACCCTTGTCTCTGCGCCGGCCACTGCTCCCAGGCCGAGGGATGCTGAAAACTCCCTCCTGGCAGAGAGGCGGCAGCTTCCCCCCGCAGCGTTCCCCACCCTGCCCAGATCCCGGACCGCAGCACCGATGGGGATTACTTACCACGGATGTGGGTTACTTACAGAAACAGTGCTCTGACTTTCTTTTCCAGCTACTCAACTGGTTTAACTCGCAATCAGTTCGTCTCCTTCCTCCAATTACTTGAGAGCTGTAAGAGGTATCTTTGTTAAAAGCTTTGTGAAAAATTTCAGTTAAACAAATCAGCCTTTTTGAAATCCTTTCAAATAATCAAAACAGGTTAAGCAGCTGCACGCTGCTCTTGGTTCGGCTGTGCTGCTTTCGCTCTATGGAGCTATATTTTTTTCAAGTGTTGTGTAACTGTCCTTAATTTACTTCCAATTAATTTCCTTAATGGACAGTAATACTGTCTACAGTGAGGTACACCACTTCACAGCAAAGCAAATAATTTCTTAGGATCACTACTACGACACGTTAATGCAAGCATGTATCTTGTATCCTGAGCAGCTTCAGGACAAATTTACTCAGACCGCTGACGAAAGATGCCCTTTCCTTTCTGCTTACGACAGATTTATTTTAAAAAAAAAAAAAAAAAAAGAGAAAACTTGCTGTGGCGTTGATAGTCAGATAAACTGACAGACAGGCTTTGTATATACTCACTGGATTAAATTTCCTTTAATAAAATGAAGTTGTTTCAATAAGAATAATAAAATCCTAGAAGGTGGTTTCCAATAATTCATCATATATAATAGTGGCAATCTCTATTTCGCACTGTTTTCTTTATGACTTGGATAAATACCACCAGCACGGTGCTGTGTGTGTTTGAAGGATTAAAATTGTGAACGCATCCTCAGATTTGCCCTAAGTTTACTGAAGAATGTTCAATTCCTAGAAAGCCACTATGAGGGCACATTGGTCCCACCTCTCTTGGTGAAAACAGACAGAAAAATCTCATTTATTTTCGTAATTACCTTGTTGTTCTGGAAGAACAGAACAAGATGGATCTCTTCACATGGTAGCTCATGCACATGCCTCATGTTTTGTCCTGTTGTATAGCTGCTCTTAAGTCTCCACTAAAATTAAAAAATGTTTTTGAATATGTCCAATCTAAAAAACAGTTAAGAACACTTAAAAAAATCAGTGCTATTATGAACCAGGATGTTAAAGTCCATCTTGGTGTCGGAATCATGCGGGCTTTGATACTGCAAATGGATCTGGCATAACGGTCTCAAAGCTGAAGCTTTCCGGAGTTTGAATTCTGGTCTTTTTTTACGCATTAAGGCAAGAATTATTTGGAATCTACATATATAATCAGAAACTGGCATCCCTCAAATGGGGATAATTTTGAATCCGTAGTTTTCCTACAATATTTCCAGTCAATTGGTTTGGAAAACAGCATCAGTTTAGGCCTCTGCTGTAATCCTCATGCTAGATTTGCTAGGTTTGAGAGTAATGCATTTTAAGTAGGTAAGTGACAGATCATTAGCAATTTGTATTTATCCTGACAGCGGTTGTTTAAGAAGGTATATGTTCAGAGTAATAAATAATGTTTCACTTCCCATACAGCCAACACCACTGCAGAAGCATTTGCTGAACAAATTTGCTATGTTACTTACCAAGAAAGTGATTACCCATAATTGCTGACAATAATTTAAATATTTACCCCCTATTAGAAACTAGGGCTTTAGAACATGGTGATTAGCGTATGGTGCAGCCAGACGAAGGAGTGCCGATACAAATTTCCTTCTCATCCTTCTCATTCATCTTTATAGGCCACAGATACAAAAAAAATGCAGCGTTTCCAGGTTAGGCTGTGTTTTCTTTTCCTAAAAACGGGAAGGTGGTTATTTCTGTCTTCATCCAGAAACCCCTACTTGGTCAAACTTCTTTTTTAACCATTTCAAAATTCCTGTTCTGTACTTTGAGTCTCTAGCAGCAATGCCTTTATAAAGGTTCTGAGATTGGCCAGTGGGCTGGTGTAAGCATCCATTATTCTTACACACTACCATTAGAGTTTCTCTTCTGAAATAAAACCCAAGTGCCTAGAAATGCAGCACGCAGCAATATCCAAACCACAGTTGCCCTGGCCCCAGCATTAGAACGTTTCCTGTCTCGCAGCCATTGATTACCTCTTGTTTGTGTATCAATCCTGCAGAAAAGCAATGCCAGAGAGAAAGATAAATTCATATCTCACTCCTTCTGCCTACTTAGGAAGTCAGAAAAATGATTTGGTGGTGCTCAAGAAGGAAATCCTCAGAAGGGACTAATGACTTCCCCTTTTATTGTAACCCTTTTACAATCCATCACACTGACTGGTAGATTTAGGGCTCCACAGTCAGACCTCCTGGCAACCAGCTGCACCGCAGAAGTGATTCACATACAGTCCTACAACAGAGGCAATTCTAGCCTGAAAGATTAAATTCCACCTGCATCCGTGCCTTAAAATCAGCCTTCCCTAGAACCGGGGTGGCTGGCAGTGAATCCGCACCACCTGCAGACGGGGATGCCTGGATTCTGCGCCAAGCACGGACGTAGCCTGTGCTTTGCGACTTGAAGGTCGCTTAGGAAGCAGATCCAGTACAGAACTTACATTCGACGATACTTCATCGTGAAGCATCTGATCCCAAAGCAAAGCTGGGGATTCTGGTTTTGGTACCTAGCTGGGCTATCGAGACGGGATTCAGAGTAGCCAGCATGCTAGATTTCCTTTTGGGGCCCACTTTGATTGTTATCGAGTCCCCATCCCTGGAGGGGTTCAAACAGCGTGTAGCCATGGCACTTCGGGACATGGGTTAGTAGCCATGGTGGGGTTGGGTTGATGGTTGGACTTGATGATCCTAGTGTTCTTTTCCAACCTTAAAGATTCCACGATTTTATGATTCTACGTCAGGTTTGTAAATGTTTTAACTAGCAACTTTTCCTCCTTCTGTCCTCAGAGAGTGTAAGAAGTCATTCAATTTAATTTAAGGTCCACAGCCTAGACACCAGAATGACTTTCCCCCCCACAGAGACAGGTGAAATTCTTTACTCTAAAATAAAGAAGCAACGGTGTTTCCCTTTTAAACTGTAGCAGTGTAGCTGTTAGAGCGCTTAGCTGCGTTCAATTCCTCTCCCAATAGGAGAGGTTCAAACCTGTGCCCGAAGACTGTGACAATGGCTTTCACACTATGCTAGTCGGGGTGCTCAGCACCTCTCGTGCGGAACTCATGCCATCACTACTGGAAAAATTTGCTGGATTGGGGAAAATGTGATTTGGGACTGGCTTTCCCTGTGCTCCCCAAAGCCCCCACTGAGCAGCTCCACGCCGGGCTTAGACCTTGCACCTCTGGGCATAACTCCAAATATTTATCTCTAACTACCAGCTTGCCTCCTCTAAGGACCACGTTTTAAAGTAAAGTAGCATCTTACCCTGCACTCTAGAGGGATCCCAGTCTTGTTAATATAAACTGCACATGCCCTGGGGTAGATGAGGAACAGAGACACATCCTCAGCCCTCAGGGAGATTAATTAACCAGTCCAGCTTCAGCATTAAGATGCTCAGTGTGAGCAGTTCTTGACTTTAGGTAGAAGCACAACTATTGATTTTAATCTCCAACTAGACAGACCTTTTGAAAATCACATTTTTGGATCTAAACCCCATCTATCTATGTCCCATTTAAAACATCATTTATCACTTCTGCTTCATTTTCTCAGTATTTCAGTTTGTAACACCAGACCGATGCTCAACTTCTTCATGTGAGGAATGTGAGCATTAAACAGAGATGTCTGCAGCACAGTTCAGCAGGTGCCACAAGCTGGCACAGCAGACAAGGTTTAAAAAGAGAAATATGCATCTTAATGAGGCAGTTACCCTAAACTCACATTCCATGTAAGCTCCTCAGAAAGGTTACAACTAAAGCAGATACAAATGAATTACAACAAATCACAGAATCATCGAATGGTTTGGGTAGGAGGGGACCTGACAGCCCACCCAGTGCCACCCCCTGTCATAGGCAGGGACCCCCCCCCCCAGCCCAGGCTGCCCAAAGCTCCATCCAGCCTGGCCTTGGGCACTGCCAGGGATCCAGGGGCAGCCACAGCTTCTCGGGGCACCCTGTGCCAGGGCCTCAGCACCCTCCCAGGGAAGGATTGCTGCCTCCCAGCTCAGCTCCAGCTCCCCTCTCTCAGTTTAAACCCATCCCCCTTGGCCTGTCCCTGCACCCCCTGATAACCAGCCCCTCTCCAGCTTTCCTGGAGCCCCTGCAGGCACTGGAAGGGGCCACAATGAGGTCTCCCCGCAGTCTTCTCTTCTCCAGGCTGAACAAGCCCAGCTCCCTCAGCGTGTACTCGTAGGAGGACATTCTAGGGTTACAGCATTGGTGGACAAGGGAAGAGCAAGTGATCTACCTGGACTTCTGCAAGGCATTTGACACTGTCCCACACGACATCCTCGTCTCTAAATTGGACAGACATGGATTTGATGGACGGGCCCTTCGGTGGATAAGGAACTGGCTGGATGGCCACACTCGAAGAGTTGTGGCCAACGGCTCAATGTCCAAGTGGAGACCAGTGACAAGTGGTGCTCCTGAGCGGTGGTGCTGGGACCGGCACTGTTTAACATCTTTGTCGGCGACACGGACAGTGGGATGGAGGGCACCCTCAGCAAGTCTGATGACGACAGATGGCGCTGCTTTCTTTAGGCAACAGGTCTCTCAGGAACAAACGGCTTGTGTCTCTATGCGTTCTTCAAGGTAGGAAGCAAAATTAAAAAAAACATTTGCAGTGTATTTCTGACAGTCTGCCAGTAAAATCCCAACGTAAATCTCTGTTTCTACAGACAGCCAGTAACATTCAGTGTACTGCAGAGGGAAATGAGTGACTGAAGATCACAGGTGGAATGAAAACATCTACACTTTCTGCTAAAGGTACTCAGCACTTTCAGGTCCACATCGATTAAAAAAAAATCCTGATCTATCATATTAAATGATTTCAGCCCAGTCTGGTCTATAGGCTGGTTGTTTACCACATCCCAAAGCTGTCAAGTACCTTCAATGTCAGCTTTAAAAGCAATGCCAAGGACTTAAACAAAACCAACTGTCTTTCTAAAATATATGCTCTGGTTCAACCACAAGCTACTGAGCTTGGTCAGTGGTGCTGAGTGAAATTCAAGTAAAATTATCACAACTGTGATTTCCAGCCTTGAAATACACATTTCAGATGGAATTTCCCTTTGTTACTGCTCAGTAATGAACAGCAATCAAATGGTGCAGGTATCATTTTAAATGATCCAGACCTAAAGATTTCATGTGGTTTCCACAAACAAACAAACAAACAAACAAAAACTTACACAGTCAAATTCTTGGCTTTCCAAAAACCTTCTGCCTTCAAAACTGGCAAAAAGACAATGTGGAAGAGATGTAAACTGATATTTAAAATTTATATACTGAAACATTATTGTGAGAAAGAAACTACCGAAAAACCGCATGAGCCAGCAGTGTGCGTTGGCAGCGAAGGCGGCCACCAGCACCCTGAGAAGTGTTAACAGCAGCGTAGCCAGGAGATCGTGGGAAGCAGTTATCCCCCAGCACTCAGGAGACCACCTGTAGAAAACTGCATCCAGTTTTGGGCTCCCAACACAGACTAGATATCAGTAGCCCGGAGCGAGCTCAGCACTGTGACATCGAGACGGTCAAGGGCCTGGAGGCCTTACCCTGCGAGGGAGAGACCGAGGCAACTGGGCTTGTTCAACATCAAGATTTGAGAGGACCTCATGGCAGCCTCCCAACACCGAGAGAGAGCCCACCAAGGGGACAAAGCCAGCCTCTTCACAGTGGTGCCTCGTGGGAGGATGAGAGATAACAGACATTAGCTGAAACAAAACAGATTCAGACTGGATGGCAGAAATAACTTGCACCATGAGGACAAGCAATGGAACAAGCTGCCCAGAAAGCTTCCAACTTCAGAGGTTTTCAAAACCAGGCTGGGGTAAAGCCCTGTCATCCAGTTTGACCTCAGAGCTGATCCTACTGTGAGCAAAAGGTTACACTAGCTGACCTCCTGATGCCTCTTTCAACCTGAATTATCTTCAGAATCTGGGAACATATGGCTTCCAGAAATTCTGAAAAAACAACCTTAATTAGGCACTCCTACTAGACAATGAAAACAGCCTCACTACTTGTGCACTCCAGACACACAGTCTCCCTTGTTGCATACGTTAGTCACACTAATACGTTTATTTTGCAGTATTTAGAATCATAGAATCCCAGACTGCTTTGGGTTGGAAGGGAGCTCACAGCCCATCCAGTGCTACTCCCTGCCATGGGCAAGGACCCCCCCCACCAGCCCAGGCTGCCCAAAGCCCCATCCAGCCTGGCCTTGGGCACTGCCAGGGAGCCAGGGGCAGCCACAGCTTCTCGGGGCACCCTGTGCCAGGGCCTCAGCACCCTCCCAGGGAAGGATTGATGCCTCACATCTCAGCTCCATCTCCATCTGTTACTTCAAACCCATTCCCCCTTGTCCTATTGCTCCCTGCCCTTGTAAACAGCCCCTCTCCGGGCACGTACACATGTAATGCACATAAACTTATCCCACTGCTCACAGTCGAACTTGAACTCAGTCTTGTTGGGAGAGCCCAGCAAAGCCAAACAGGTCCAGGCCCTACAGCTTGTGCAGCTCCACACACGGCCACACTCCTGTTCCAACATATGAGCTCTGAAAACTTTGACTGACTGCTGTAACACTGTGATATCTAGCAAGAATCACTTTTTTTTTTTTTAAGAGAGTTAAATTAATAAAATACATAATGCATGGGGATGGGATGGACCTTAGCAATGGTTCTTCATCTCCTCCCCTTGGCCCACTGCAGGGTAGGTGCTTCAGGACCTCAGGAACCTCACCACTGCTACAGCACCCGTGGAGCTGTGCTCTACCTCGTGGGGAAATGTTCTTCACTCTTTCCTCTCTCCCTCCTCTCCCTGTGCATCTTGTGAGCTGGAAACTACTCCTAAAACCATGAGTCTGTGATACAAAAACACCTTTTGAACAGCTCCACAC
>VWZZ01001115.1:134820-183890 GCA_013399095.1 Psophia crepitans
GGCCTGGTGCCCCCGCGGAGCCCTCCGGCTGAGGAACCTCCGGGAAGGGGATGGCGTGCTGCGTGCTGCCGCCGTCCTGGAACAGGCACTTCGCGAGTATTTGGGGTCTTTACACGTCTTCCATTCACAGAATCACAGAGTCTTNGTCGGGGAAGGGATTTTCCCCAAGCTGCAACCTGACCCTCCCCTGGAGCCATTTGAGGCCGTTCCCTCTTGTCCCATCCCTTGGTGCTGGGGAGCAGAGACCAACCCCCCCTGCCCACCCCTCCTGTCAGGGAGCTGCAGAGAGCGATCAGGTCTGCCCTCAGCCACCTCTTCTCCAGACTGACCCCCCCAGTTCCCTCAGCCGCTCCCAGCAGACCTGTGCTCCGGACCCCTCACCAGCTTCGTTGCCCTGATTCAACACCTTCTTTTTGCCACTGCAAGCATCCTGTTTTGTCTCCAAGCATGCCACTTAACTGAAAAGCCAGACTGGTAAAAGACCATCTTTTATGTTGTTTTGGAAGAGACTGAATTCTAAAAAGCAGCTCTTATTCCACCCTAGGCCTCTGCCACACAGAAGCAGTTGTACTCAACCAGCTTTACGTCACTAGTAAAACTTTCTGGTTACAGTCAGGCTGGACTGATCGTGGAGCAGATCTGTCCTTCCTTTCTCCCTCCCTTCCTGACAAACTCTTCTAGTCATGAGTATCATTCCAAGAAAAAAAACCTGCCCGGTTTTAATAAATCCTGGAAAGTACCCAAAGAAAATCAAGGCTGGGGTATACTGGTCACACTGGTGGCCTGAAGGGATTTCCTTTAGGCCAGTGACCTCACAGCAATTTTCTTTATTAACACAGTGTTGTGATTGCATCACAAGTGCTAGTCGTGGGGATTATTTTTTTTTTAACTTGGTCAGCTCCAAGAATTTTTCTGCATCTTTCCGATTTTACTTCATCCTCATCATTTTGTTACATCTTTCCCATAGAAACTGCAAGTTCTGTGTGAATGCCATATAAAGAGTAAGCAGCCAGACGTACTATTATATTGTAGTAGACGTATGCAGTAGCACTTCGAAGAACTTTACAGACACAGTGGGTTTTTTTTTGCGTTTTCCTCAAAACAGATTGTCTTGCACATCATCAGTGTCAGACTGCTACCGCCTCTTGCAGAGGAGCTGATGTGAAATGCTGAATGGGCGACTTAGCTTCAAAGCGTTGTAGAAGCATGTGGATTGAAAAAGGACTAGCTCTGAATGAGTGGTCACACAGTGGTTTATTTTAACTCCATCATTCATTTGGATAATTTTTTTTAGCAGCTGTCAAGCTTTTAGAGGAAAGACATTCCTTGCTTCTGATTCTGGGTTGGCCTAATGTGAACAGTTGCACTTGGCAGAGGTGTCTGGCCGCTTCTGCAAAGGATCTGTTCCCAAAAATGCGGATAATACCTGTTTTCTCATCTTCCTCTGTTTACTTTCCCTCTTCGTGGGAAACAGTCTGGGTTCACTATGTTTTAAAAACCTAGTTTAATCCCAGAATCCCAGATTGGTAGGGGTTTCCAAGGTAACAGGAAGTGCTACTTGGAAGTGATAAGAACTACAAAGAAGGTGGACAGGAATTGGATGGTAGAAAAGAACGTTTCTGGAATAGTTGGCTTCTATTACAGTCATGTTAATACTAAAAATCTATTCCAAATTGTATATTAATTCATAAGTAATTTTGGGACGTGGCAGTTTCTTGGCATCACGCTGCAAGAAACAAACTTCAAATCTGTATCAGTTAGAGATAATTTCAGTGCATGCACAATGAAATGCCATGTTCTAAAGCATTAGTTAAATCAGTTTGAATTTGGGTTATTTGATACACTCTGAATATCGAAACCGTTGGTGGGAAGTTTTTGTTTGCTTGTTTTTTAAGCGGCTTGAATGAATGAACAATGCTTCAACAACACAAAGCAGGCAGCCCGCAGCCCAGTTGTGACGAAGTGTTATAGGACCAAATCACAGCGATGAGCAGGAGTAATGCAAGGCAGGGAAAAAAAATCGTACCGGAGAAAGCTTCTATTTAAATAGCTGTACGGACACGCTTGAGTTATTACTTCGTTTCACAAAGTTAGTCGTCAGGTGTGCTGATTATTTTTAAGTCATTTCATGAGTGAAAATATTCTAACCACAATATTCAACCACACTGTCTCGAGATGTGACTGCAGAAGTCTCACAAGCTGGTTAGTGCTTGGATGGACAGATTCCCACCCCCCACTCCCCAAATGAAATCCCTAGAGGAAATGTAACTGATGATTCAGTCCAAATGTAGGGATTTTTCTCTCTGAGTCAGTGCTAAGCTGCGTAAGTGATCTAATGTTTTATTGGGGGAAAAGCAACAATATCTTCTGAGGAGGTGTACAAAGGATCTAATAATCCATTACATAACTGGTATAGCTTAAAATATTTTTGTTGCAAGAATGCTTCTTTTCTTTGTAGAATATTTTCCCTGTTTTTCTGGATCAGCAAGATCTCTGAGACAGAGGGGAAGTCCGATCTCGGAGCAGTCATGTATGGCCCGTTATGTTTTCAGTATGTAGGTGATGTAAACATGTTTTGATTAGAAGGACTACTGCAAAATACAGTAAAGAACAGTCCGCTGTGAGATCAGCATGACTCAGCCTTTTATTTCCACAGCCTCATTACTGCATAGCATGTTCCCATTATTTTAAAGTCAGGACTGTCCCTAAACACAAGAATTTAAGGAAGCTTGCTCCCTGACACTACAGACCCGGGGGTCATATTGTTCAACAAGCTTGTCCAATCTCATTTTGAATCGAGGCTAGCTGGCTATTAAAACTGTCTAAAAGCTGCCGTGCAACCACAGGAATCGCTAATCTAAAAGAGAGAGAAAAATGTATGCAGAGTTAGAGCAAGCCGGAGATTATGAAGGCTGTATTTCAGAATAAATGTACAAATGTGCCTGAAGGCGAAGCACCTTCTGACAGCTCAAGGAAGGTGTTATTAATCAGAAGCACAGTTCTTAGGAACCTTGTTTGGAATATAGAAATAATAACCAGCATTAGTTTCCCAATTATTCCATACAAAACTGTGGGTGTCCTGTATTTAATAAAGGCATTCTACTGCATAATGATTTAAAGTTAGCAAACCATGAAAATATTTAGTGCTAACGCTGTGGCAATACTAAAACACAGTATTTGTGTTTTCAGAACCCAGGTATGACACTCTGGGCCTGACAAGCAAAATGTGTTGAGCTCCTGGTCCTGCAGTCCCAGCTGATAGTAAGTAGGTGCAATTACAAATTGCAAATCAAAATTAAAGTGACTCAGGCTGTACGTCTGGCTTGTACTTTGCGGTTTCTGGGTCTGAGTATTCATTTGGGAAATTGGAGGCTCACCTTGCTAACTGCAAAGTACTGGTTTGCTAGCAGGATTTAAGAACAGAGCAGTAACCAGTCTTGTGCTACTGCACATACCTGTTAACTTCATTACAAGAAGAGCAAATTCAGTGTTCATAATGAATCTGACACTTGGAAGTTTCAAGGTCCTGTTGGTTCAGACAGTATTTGTCTTTTACATTTTTTGTGAGGCTTTTGTTTTGACTTTTTTTTTCTTTTTTTTAGATTTTCTTAAAACGATCCCTGTAGGGGAACATAGATGTGGTGGAAGACATTTAAGAAGCTGAGTCTGATACCTAGGAACATATCCAAAGAGAAGGAATGAATCCTAAAAACTTGCACTCAAAATCCAAATGATTTCTCTCCTCCTGAGTGACAGAAACAGACATAACTAAGTCCTAAGTACAGATGCACACTAGGCGTCATTGTCACTAGTGGTTTTTTTTTATTTCCCAGTGGATGACAGATGACTGGCAAAAACCCCACCTGTCTTCCCTGGTCAGGGTAACTGGTACCGTTTTGGGAAACTTGGTGAGGTCAGGTTGGACAAGAAAAACAAAATTACTCGTTGATCTGATAAATACTCTGTTGAGCAAACAGCCACATAAATTTTGTCACAAGTATTGATTTAATGCTGTAAGGGAAGCAGAGGTCCTTACTATAACAAGTTACTGTATTTAGCAAAGATACTTTATTATTTGTTTTCAAATATTTCCATTTTCAGTGCTGTTCCCTTCCTGTTGAATCAGCAGGTGGGTCTTAGGGGTGATTCATGAAACTCAGCATCTAAGGTCATTCGCCTGGGTGCCACCTCTATTTATTTTTTAATAAAAGCAGTGAATACCACCTTTCTGTGCTTCAAAGGCGCTCAGTTCTTCCAGGCGTGCTGTTGAAATGACGAGTGAAGCAAAGCCTGTACCAGCACAGTTGGCAATAAAACTGTGTATCCACCACCGTTCAGTCCTGGTGTGAAGGTTTGGTCTTACAGAAGCAAAAAAGCTCCAGTTTCTGAAGCATGTCAGCTTTACCCTTGCAAACTGCAGCGCTGTGGGCGAGCCAACAGGCCCTGCTGCCGTGCGGAGACACAGAGCAGTACTGTTTGTGGGGACAGCGTCGTGTCACCGCGAAAATCAGCTCTTCAGCGGGGGATTCTTCCAGTCACGGAGCAGGAGGCTTTTCGCTCCTCTCCTTTCTGTAGCTGTGTGTAGACTGGCACGACAGGTTGTTCTGCTCAGAGGGTGATGGTGTGTGGGTGACGGGAGGCTGTCGCTGATGGGGAAAGGAAGATACAGCAGATCCAGCTACACCTGACTCATGCACACACACACGTGTGAACACATGTGCTGTTTTTCCTGAGAGTCATTTGGTGACACCAGCTGAAACATCGCTTGTCTGTACCAGGTGATTTGAATATTGAAAGCATGTAGTGAGGTGTTTTGATTGCATGGAGACCAAAGCAGGTCACGTGAATACATTCTGTTCTCCGGCCAAGTGACGCCTGCAGGAAAAGCCTTACTGTATGTGCCTCCTAGAGAACGTTCAGAGGTTTCCCTCTCCGCAGCCCTGCAGGTGATAACAGCACAGGCAGTGGTGTTTGGGGCTGCGGGCTGCACGTGTTGCTGCATCCTCGGAATCTCCCTGAAACCGCAAAGCCACATAACAAAGTTCCCATATAATTTCTGTTGTACATGTCTGTCATTATCCTGAGGTTAAGGCTCTCCTTTCATTGCCCGTCTATATATTGCTGTGTAACACGTAGTCTGGTCTTAAAAACTGCTGCCATCGTACAGACTGCGTTCGTTTCAATACTTTTGGACGTCGCCTTCAACTTCCTTCCAGAAGACAAGGCTAATTTGCCTTTTTGATTTTGTTTTGTTTTATGGTTTTCCAGCATGAGTCAGGAGGCTCCATTTCTCAATCAGGAGATGGGAAACGATTGTTGCTGGGGATTTCATGGTTGCAGATCCTTTTTCTTGGCAGAAGGCAAGGTCACAGACAGGAAAAGCTCTGTACAGTAGGACCAACGTTTCAGTTCTCCATACGCCTAGTTCCGATTCTGAACTGGTCTGCTTTCAGGAGTGGTAGCTGAAGGCCTCTTAAATGCCATTTTTTTAGAATCTAAACGTAATAAGTAGCTGAGTTGTCATTCCAGGAATAAGAAGTTTGGCCTTCGTTTGCCTTAGCAGCTCCCTACTTTGAAAAGTCGTCTCCGTTCATTGGAGTTCAGAAGTGACTCAAAACCTTGGCTTTCACTGCAGGTCAAAGCCCGTAGCCTGCAATTTCCACCTGCAACGTAACCGTACAGGGGATTAGCAAACGGCAAGGTCCTGAAAGTGCAGCAGTACGTTTCCCCAGGAGAAAGAAAAGGTCGTATTTTGGTGTTTATGTAGAAACTACCTTACGTCATGTAGTCACAGATGTAACTGAAAGGAAGATGTAGCCCAGACTATTCACTTGTTTGTATAGTTTAAATAAAAAAAAAAAAGGCACCACATCAAACACAACCACGCTCCTACATAGAGTGAAAACAAAGAAACCAGTTGTCATGTTTCCACTGCAGTCCCCTTCGCTCGGGATTAAGAACTGAGTCACAGCTACCCGTGTAGTTTTTGCCGGCGTTACACTCTGCAGCCTCATAGACCCTACAGGTATTTCAAAGATATTTGGCAGGAAGGAGTTAATCAGCTGCCAGACATAGGAAAAAACTTCCTCTATTATGAACTTGTGATGAAATAGTTCGTATTACTTCTACTGCCTGCTGAGAAAAGTTTCTTTTAATCCATGCCCAGAAATTGAATTCTTCTCTTACCCACATAGTTCCCCATCCCCTCTCACCCCGGCAGGGTTAGGTAGCTGAGAGCCAAATGTGCGTGTTTGGCTTTTTCCTGTGCAACAAACGGTGAAAAATAACAGTCTGGGTTTTTCTACTGAGTACTGCCAGCGTATATTCCATGCTGGTTTCCATACGGAGATGGACATCCACACCTGGTTTAGTGCTTCTGGTGGACAGGATACTAGAATTACAGTATTTTCTCTGAAGCGTCCAGATGCTTTAGTGGGCTAATGGGGCAGGGGGGTGGGAAGAGGAGGCTCTCCTTGGGGAGACAAAAGGTGACAAATATGCGACGGATTCCCCGCCTGAATTACATTTTGAGGTTGTAGGGTATAGACAAACCCGAGTGAGTATGGAGTTCTTCCTGACTGACGTCAGCATCCATCTCAGAGCCATTTTCTTCCCGGGAGCTTGGTCCCAGTAACGAAGCTGTCTGCGTAAAGCTGCGATTCCGTGGCTGCCTCCCCTCTGCAGAAGAAAAGCCTGCTGCTGCCCCATAACATTTTTCTCTTGGTAAGATATTTAGACTGCGGTTGAGTACAAGGCGTCTGGTGAAAATAGGTCAAGTTTGGTATTTGAATGCCCTGGAAAAAACTGACGATGTGTTTGCTGTGGGCATCAATATCTGTCCTATTTAAAAGGACTCTTTTAAGTCTGGACGATGGCAAACCTGGCTTTGGAGATGGAAATTTGATAGTTATTAGAGCTGCTGAAGAGAGTAATTAGAGGGCGTTTTCTGCATTTGAACTAACCTTCAAAGGCAGACTTCCCTCACAGTATTTTTTGGCAAGCGGGGACACATTTGTGCAGTAAAACGGTCTCTAAGAAGCAGGTTTAAAGAAGTCAGATAGAATAAGCTTCCTCGTAATATATTTATGTATTATTTTTGAAAATAACATCTAGATGTAAGGGCAGTGAGAATGAAGTTCATAACCTGTTCAGAGACTGCAGAAGAGTCTTCACCGCAGAGTTGGGCAGCTGAGCCTAACCTGGTTACCCTATGCTGCATCTAATCCGTAGAGGAATAGGCACCCCGGGAGATGAGTGGTGAAATTCCAAGTTGGGTCACATGAAGCATCATCAGGAAACACTCACTTTATTCATCCTGCCGGGGTTAACTAGCTCAGAGTTTGCCCTGCAGTTGGTTTTCATTTTCCTGTTTGTTTGGAGGGGAATTTAAAAAAAAAAAAAGAAAACCACCAACAAAAACCCCCACAAGTGCTGGTGAGAAAACGGAAAGAAAAGTTTCTGTGGTATTTGGGCAGTGCTTGGCAAGAACAGATCATATGATATTTAAATGGAAAAACAGTTCACTGTGTGTGGACGGACCCGGACGGTGGCAAGGCGGAGTAAGAAGCAGCAGGGAAGGAGGTCAAGGAAAGCTCATACAGTGGCCAGCTTCCACATAAATCCTCAAAACCAGACTCATGAGTAACTAAGGAACTGTGTAGGTGCACGATGGCAGAGGGTGAATTAAGAGTACAGTTGTTGTTACAATAATTTGCCGTTTGCTTGATTGCTTTACAGTCATCTTTCCCTCCCAACTTTTCTCAGTGCGAACTTTGCCACTTTTTCGATCTTTCCTTTTCTCAGAGTAGAAGCATATTGACTGTTTAGAATGATCCTATAGGCTGGAAAAGGTATTTCTGCCAAAGGCTGGTACAGACGCTCTTTACTGCTCTCTTGACAGACGAAGGACAGCGGTAACAGTGACGGTCTCGGTGCCGCTCTTACTCTGTCAGTATGACTACAGAACTCATTCGACGGGCCCAGCCACCTCTCGCTCACTACACCAGTTAAAAGAGATGTAAATAACCTTTTTCCTTTCTCCCAATTTTAGCGCAGAACGTCACAGTGGTTTCAAAGAAATGGACCTATGAATATCAACCACTATGCCAATAAGAAGAGCGCGGCAGAAAGCATGTTGGATATTGCCCTGCTGATGGCCAACGCGTCCCAGCTGAAAGCCGTGATGGAGCAAGGACCTTCTTTTTCCTTCTACATCCCCCTTATCGTGCTTATCAGCCTGTCGCTCACACTGCAAGTTATGGTGGGAGTGCTCCTGATATTCCTTGGTACGTAGCAACAGCAAGAACCATTGACATGTATTTTTCTTACAGGATGCGATCTATAAAATGGTATATAAGATGGTATATAGACGCCCCGTTTATTTTTAAAAAGCTGTTATATTTGAAAGTCTTTAATTTGACTTGATTTGGTTTGAAAGGAAATGATTAATTCTTTTCTTTTAAGACCATAGAAATACTGCAAATAAAGTAGTAAGGGCAGCTTTATGTGGAATCTTCGGTTTTGATCAACTTCCTCATGCTCTTACACTGGCATGAATATTTTTCTTTTCAGAAGGCCTGAGGAGGAAGGAAAATTATGAAATACCGTAAAAGAATCATTAATAGGCCAGATGGGATTGTGCAGCCTGCCCAGTTTCATAATACTATTTCCGGCAAGAACCTGTTACTTAATCTTATGACTGAAATGTATTTGTTCATTGTACCAGTCATATCATAAGTAGTATTATAAGAATATTGTGTGAGCATGGACCTCCGAAGTGGAAGTGGAAGTTGAAATGTCCGTCTTCATGTTGGTGTGGCATATTGTCTTCAGTTTGTTTGTGTTTCTGCAGTTGGATCAAGGGTTTGATAGCGAAGGCTTGACAGTAATGGAAAAAAAACCCCTTAGTTTTAAATGTAGGAAATTATTCAAAGCATCCTAAATCTCTAGGTAGGGAATGGTAAAAATGTACTTGTTATTGTTAATTTTCAAACCTGTGTTATACTGAAATTAAAGCTGAAACAAAAAATAGGCTAATTGGGGCAAGTTTTCACCGTAAGAACGTACCTCAGCTGTTATCCACATACTATGACTTTGGTCGAAAAAAATTTGAAATGACACATAATAAGAAAAAACAGTCCAAGTAGCATCCTGGGACTACAAAGAGATTGTCTTGAATTCTGCCTATCCCTAGGGAAACCTTTTCTACTTTCTACCAAAGAAACATAATGAAAACCTTTAATATATGCTAGAAATTATTTCAAGAGAGTGAGTTCAAATAGGAGCTGTGTTAGTGCGTGCTTTGGACACGTTCAGTGAGACAGCTGTAGAATTAGTTCCCTGCTCCCTGCCTTCCCCCCCCTCCCCTTTCTGTCTTAATTGTTGAATTACAGACCTTCACACTCCGAGAAGTTCAGTGCAGCGTCTTTGCTGTTCTCAAAAACGGAGTTTCCACTGTTCAGTATTAACAGGGACGATGCTATGAGGCACAAGAACCAGTACTTATCACTAAACCCCAAGTATTTTAAGTTAGTGTTGTGAGATTAGTAGCACACCCTCTGCCTTATTCTGTAAGGCAGAATATCGATCTAAGTAGCTATAGAACCATGCTCATTTCTAAAACAATGTCATCACTAAGCGAGCATGAATTACCCAAAAAAGCCCAACGAAAACTCCACAGAGAGTGAAGAGACAGCACTCTTCTGGCAGTCTGAGTTTTCTGTTTTGACCTTAGGCAACTCCTCAATACTTCTCTTTCTTAACATACTGTCATATTTTCCCCCATGCTTTTGCAAGGCAAAACGCAAAAAGAGTCCAATGGCACTTTGCAAAGCTGCTGAAAACCTGTGATATTCATTAGCAGCACTCAAACCCCGAGGCCGTAACTTTGGAGAGTTGATCAAAGATACCTGTGGAAATCAGAGGAAACGTTTAGGTTTCAGCATCAGTTGAACCCCATTATTCACTGAAATAAATGACGCCTTCACTGATAGGAAACACCTATGGATCACTTCTTTTGCTAGTGAATACACGATCATTTATTTTCATAACTTTTTTGAAATCTTTCCCTTTAAATTAATGAGTACTCTATGACAGATCTGAAGTCTACCGTAAATGAAAAGGCTAGAAGGTGACAGCCAGAGTTCACACATGGCATTTACTAAGTTATAGGTATCGCTTTTGTCATCTCTGTTAGTCTTTCAATGTTCCGCTTTTTTAGCCCAAGTGAAAAAACCAACTTTCTGCTCAAGGAGGAAGTTCCTAGGAAACCAGGATACATATGACTCGTCATATTGATAGGCAGCTGACGTGGCTTTTTTCTTTCTTACAAAAGAGACAGAATACAGCTGGGTCTGCGTTTGGCAGAGTAGGTACAAAAGGAAAATCTGGGTCCTGGCTCAGAGGAGATTCCAGAAAGGGACTAGGAAAAGCAAACTGGCGATACTGGGGGAATGTGGGAAAAGAGTCATGGGAAAACCAGCAAACCATGTATTTCTTGGTTGAAGGCATCTCCCTGGTGGTTGTTTCAGTTAAGCAGGCTTTGAGGCTGTAAAGAAGTTTCCCGTTTTCTGTTGGGCAATAATTTCTCAGTATATGCTGAGACATTGCTTTTTAATGCTTGTTTATGCCAGACATTGCCAAGTGGCTTCTATCTCTGTAATTTTTATCTTTGTCACAATGAGAGTGAAGAAAACACCCAGCAGCCCCAACTCCGAAGTCGGGCTGAGGTCGAGTTCACAGAGCGCTTAGCAAACAGTGAGATTCATCAGGAGTTCATCCCGCGCTCCACAGTCAGCCGTGGCTGCAGGTTGGGTGTCCCCAGGGTGGCAAAGCCCTCGGCTTACAGCGGTATGCTCTTGGAGCGATGCCGTCCTGCTGAGCTCCGAAGTACTGAAGGTAGGAAATAGGATATGAAGTTACAAAGAAACAGGGATCGTAGCAAGAACTTGCTTTTCACGGTGTGTATTTGGTAGCTCTGGGCCTGCAGGAACAGTTTGCCTTTCTGTCCAGCCACAAAATTCTGCTTCTTACAAGCTTTCACAAGTCCAAACAAAAGTCTGTGCAACCATCCAGTTTCTTTCCATGAGACAGAGGTTTATCCTGGGAGCTACCAGTTCTCTCAGTTCTCTACTAAGGATTAAAAGCTTTTCCTCCTTCAAAAGAACCTTTCACAAAAACATTTTGAACAATGTTCAGCAAACTTGTTCTTGGAAGTGATTTGGTAATCTTAACTTTTTGGAAGAAAAGCAAAGAATGTCTTGAAATAGTTTTAGTGGCATGAAATCATAGTAATCTAATCCCACTGCAATAAAATACTTAAAGAATAACTGTTCCTCGGGACATTTTCACAAACACCCTCATCTTAAGTATTATAATCACAAAGATCGGATTACTGCAATTCCACTGCAAAATTTAGAGCACCGCCTAAACTGACAAGCAGTACTTGTCTTCTCTGACTCGTATTTGGACAAAGGGATGGCTCTGGCAGTGTCAGTTCTCCTTTGAGCACGGTTCCTTTTAACTCACAAGCCACGTTAGTTCATTATTGCCTTTTCTTTTTTAAACCAACAGTTTGAAACGCTTTTCTTCCGTACTTCAGGATTAATTATTCCATTTCATTTATTCTGTTTCATTCACATGACAGTACTGGAGTTGTTCTAGGTACTGTTGGGGTGCAAGCATCCACATAGCTCCAGATACTTGAGACATGTGTAACTCATTTTCAGGGTGAAAGTGCTGCTGAGCTTGAAGTATTTCGTACCTACACAGGTGTGCAGTAGCTTAAACTTTTCAGAGAGTTCCCACACGCTGTTCTTCAGTGCTTTGACTGGCCTGTGATGTTTGGCTATACTGCTTTGGGAAACAGGACTTGAACAGATGCCCAGAATTCCTTGAAGCCAAACCAGCATTAGGCTTCCTAATTAGGGACACCAAGTGAACCTGGCTCTTAATCCTTCAGCATCACGAGTGTGTTTGCCATCGCTTCTGCTCAACGGCTTCAGCCAGCAAACGAGTCCTGGTTCTGTGGTTAAGTTCTGCAGTGGTGACAGGGTGATTATATTAAAAGCAAGTAACAAAGTTTATTTCACACAGTAGAGTCGTAAGCTACACATCTATGTCTGTGCCTCTCAGAAGGAGCTCCAAGTTTTATTTATGTTGCTGTAAAAACTTGTCAGGTATAAGCTTTCACATGTCCTGTACATGCACACGCCAGCTCCCGTCATCTAAGCATTTAAGAACTAGGAGTCTTAATAGACAAAAACCATTCTCAAAACATGTTCCAGAAGTCACTGGCACTCGTTCCACCAGCACCCAACAAAGCTAGCAGAGGCTCTGAGTTGCAGAGCCCTTACGGCAGGAAAACAGAGGAAAAATCTTGGTTTGCCACATGATGCCAGGGAAGTGTCCCCAGACTTCTACTGTATGTACAAGCACATGCTTTACTCTATCATCAAGTCTGTTATCAGCCCAGTGTAACTCATTTGTGTGTTTTCACAAGGCCTGGAATCAAAGCTTAAACTAAATTAATGCTATCTCCCTTGTGCGCACCTCCCTCACTCCCATTAGCATTTCAACCAATGAACAACTGTAAGAAACAAAAGAAAAATGTTTACGCAGCTGATGCTCTCTGTAAAAAGGACTGCGGCCACACTGCTTTGAAATCTTCTGTTTTACAGATATAATGCCCTTGCTTTCTAAAAACAGAATCAGTACAAAAGCAGGGAGGACAGCTGGGGAAGGGCGACAGTGCAAAAAAAAAATCCAGCGCTGGTAAAAAGGTGGGGCTGTCTGTGAAGAACCTGTAGCATTTTAACTGCAGGAAATTTAACTTCATTCCATGCTGTCAGGTGCTGTCCAAGCTTCACATATTCAAGACTGAAATAATTTTTAAATGCTTAAAATCTGCAACAAAAGTAGATTTCAGGAGATCAAGAACTCAGAAGATTTCTAGTAATGTTTGTGTATCCATGACTTCCCATGTGCCTCCGCAGAGATTAGATGCTCATTACTGGAAGCTAATAGACTCTTTGTGGTTACAGATCTTCCCCCTTAGCACTTTTGCTGACACTGCAAAATCTTACTTCCCTTTTAAGTATGACTGTTCCAAATAGCTCAGTGTAAGAGAAATTCTTGAACAACATGAGCAGCAAAGACTTTTATTCTGGATTTTGAAATACACATATAATTTTTTCTTTTTCCTTTTCTCTTTGAAGTAAAATACGACCTTAACAACCCCGCAAAACATGGAAAGCTGGATTTCCTCAACAACCTTGCAACTGGACTGGTATTCATTATCGTAGTTGTGAATATTTTTATCACTGCCTTTGGAGTGCAGAAGCCAGTTGCTGAGTCAGCATCACAACAGTAAATACAAGGTGAGTGTGGTCTCCCTGCACCGCACGGGAGTAGTAGGGTCTAGCGTACAGGGATGCAGTGCACACCAGGACATGACCTCAAAACCAGCCCGAGCTCATCTATACATTCTAGCCTTCGCAGATAAATTTACTTCAAACTACTGCCAAAGCAGAAACTGCGAGGAACTGTGAAGTTATTACAGTGTATTTGTAAACGTAGAGTTCAAAAGTTGATGGCAGCATCTTACTTTGTCAGTGTCCCTTGCATGTGTCACGCATAGGAAGTGTAGTGCTTATCCTTCTGGCTTAGCCACTCCTTTTCCTCATTGCTGACTAAGCCTAGAAGGAAATAATATTACTTTGCTTCCTCCAAGTGCCTCTCCTTTTTTTTAAGAAAGGTTTGCAGTCTACTGCATCCAGTCTGTTACAAACACTGAAGACTTGATCTTTATCCAAGTAACTAGGGCTGTTAAGTCCAACATACAATGCGACACATCACTGGAGCCCTTCAGTGGCTTTTCTGTCCTGCCAAGCTGCAGGAATTTTGCTTTGTGGGACACCCAGCCTGCAAAGATGTGCCCTGTCGCTTTACTTGATGCACGCAGTCATCCAGAACAGTATTGTTTGCTCTACCTGCATTTTAAAGTTTGTCATTTACTTATACAGGAAGATAAATATAGGAATTGTGGGAATCAAAATGGGTATCTTCCTAACATCATAGCTATGATGAACAATTTGGGAGGAGATAAACCTAAATTGGAGACTTGTAGCCCAAGAAACGCTGTGGTCCAGCCTCAGCCTTAAAATAGCACTAAGTCTGTGTGTGCCAACATTGCTCTGGCTCGTCATCTTCAAATCTCAAATCACGTTCAGAAGACTGATGATGAAAGGGATTACCTGACTTGCCTGGCCAGCCGCAGTACACTGGCTACCACGCAGGCAGCCCATAAATGTGACATTACTGGTTTGAGTTAGCTTCTAGATGAAACCCTTTCTCCATGAAAAAGAAGATATCAGGCCTTTAAACCCCTAGTATGAAGATGAATGATGCAACAGAAATCTGTAACAAGCATGGAAACCAGACCAAAATTTATCAGGCCTCTAAACAGCCTGCAGGGAAATCAGTGCCGCAAATTCCTGGGAATTAAATTCATTTATTTTGGGGCGTGGGCAGAATCATCTTGCTTTAACCAAAACCTATGAAATTCTGGCAGTGAAACAAGGTCATTCTATTGTATTTTCTGGCCACAGTCTCTACAAACAAATTAATATATATTTGATTTTAGCAGCAAAGAGCACATAGATTTTCTGAGGTGTTACCAGGATTATAGGTAGAACGTCCCTCTCAGCAGTACGTATTAAAACAATACTGAAATGCTAACCACAAAATTGCACTGGCAGAGCCAAGAGAACTAAATAAAAGATTATTGGAATTTTAGCTGTCTTCGCAGGAAAAAAACCCATGCACAATAGCCAGGAACAGAGTCAGAGACCAGAATGTGAAACAGGCAAAGAGAAACTCCAATACTGGACGAGGTGGCCCACCAGAATCCCAGCCGCGCTGTACCTTCTTCATACAGTGCAAGGAAAACTTAAGAGGGAAGAGAGGAAAAGCGGTTTTTGCGTATCACACAGATGTATAGAGGATGAGCTGACAATCCAATCCCAGCCCAGTTAGTGCCTTAATATAATGGAATATTGCGAAGTCAGCTAATATCCAGGGGTGGGTGGGACCCACCTTGCCTTACCAGGTAACCCGAGGGGTGAGCTCACCCACATTCCATCCGCTATTTCTCTACTAATGTCACGTTCTCCACTGAGGTGCCTTAGCGATTCTCCCCAGTACCGGTGCCAGCGCTGCTCCCTTTTCAGTCTCTCCCTGGCGTTTAAGAGTGGTTCCCCAAGATGAACGCTGCATTTCTCTACAGCAGAACTCAACACCGAAGTGCTTTGGAGAACTTTGAGCTGTTACAGAGTTTGCAGGACGTCTGGTTTGTGTGTTACAACCCAGTTCAGCTCTGGGCAGCACTAACGTGCCAGGCTGGCTTCTGAACATAACTGCTTTAGCTCTTTAAACACGTAAAGTGTGTCCCCACCTCTCCATGGACTTTGTCTACTTTCCCCTTCCTTCACACACATATGTGGCTACGTCTTGTGGAAACATCAGTGGTTTTGTGCAACATCTTACCACCTAGCTGGCACCATCTGGCAAGAAGAGGCTTTCCACTGTATTTGTGTTGGAGTTGCTCCTCTGCTATTCCCTGTGCTTCCCATAAACTGTCAACCCAAAGGGTTTTGTGGCTTAATTGTGGAATCCCTAGTTAGGAAGTTAGGTTTAAATGAGAAACCAGTTCACATGTAACTTCTCTGAGATTGTCATGAGAGCATGAAACAGTTTTGTCTGGTGGATGGTACTACTTTATACAGCTATATATCATATATCGCATCGAATCATAGAATGACAGACTGGTTTGGGTTGGAAGGGACCTCAAAGCCCATCTAGTTTCAACCCCCCTGCCATGGGCAGGGACACCCCCACCAGCCCAGGCTGCCCAAAGCCCCATCCAGCCTGGCCTTGGGCACTGCCAGGGATCCAGGGGCAGCCACAGCTTCTCGGGGCACCCTGTGCCAGGGCCTCAGCACCCTCCCAGGGAAGGATTGCTGCCTCCCAGCTCAGCTCCAGCTCCCCTCTCTTAGTTTAAACCCATCCCCCTTGGCCTGTCCCTGCACCCCCTGATAACCAGCCCCTCTCCAGCTTTCCTGCAGCCCCTGCAGGCACTGGAAGGCCACAATGAGGTCTCCCCGCAGCCTTCTCTTCTCCAGGCTGAACAAGCCCAACTCCCTCAGCCTGTCCTCGCAGCAGAGGGGCTCCAGCCCTCTGATCAATTTTGTGGCCTCCTCTGGACTCGCTCCAGCAGCTCCATGTCTTTCCTGTCCTGGGGCCCCCCGAGCTGGCCGCAGCACTGCAGGGGGGTCTCAGCAGAGCGGGGCAGAGGGGCAGAATCCCCTCCCTCGCCCTGCTGGCCACACTGGCTTATTGCAGCCCAGGACACGGGGGGCTTTCTGGGCTGCCAGCGCACGCTGCACAGCCAGAGTATTTGTTCATACACATAAACATGATTGGTACCTACTGCTGAAACTGAAACCCCAAACCATTCTACGATTCTGTGATTAAAGCAACTTCACCTCCGTACAAAGCCAGCAGCTGTGTGATCCTGCCTTCATGCTTCTCGCTGGTGCAGTTTCCTAATCAAATGGCCAAATGTGGTGTCTGGGACCTGTGTCTTTTTGCTCCAGACTTGTTAAACGTGGAAGTTCTTCATTGCTTTGGAACACTGACGTCTGTTGTTCGCTCTTTTGTACGTATTGCCCTTGCTAAAAAGTCTGAGTGTGACTGGAAAGAGCAGTCTCTTTCAGTACGCTGCCACAATATCCTCAAAGCCCGGAGAGAAGCGAGCAGCCACCGTCTTCTGGCTTCACCTTTAGTATTATGCACACTTTTCCAAAGAAATCTTAACTCCCCCTTTAAGGCAAGTTGGTCATTGACTCTAATTGCTGTATCACTAACATCTCAGGATGTTTGTTTTTTGTTTCAGAGACCTGAAGCATTCGTTCCAGATGCTTTTTGCACTTGAGCCAGTTACACTTGGACACAGCGGGGGAAAAAAAAAATACTCTGAAGAAGCTGGACATACCGAGCGGCTTTCTCAAGTTTCCAACAACCAACCCATTGTGGCACCTAAAATGTTCCCGTGTGTTAATATTTAAACTGTTTGGCATGTAAAGAGAG
Source organism: Psophia crepitans (assembly GCA_013399095.1). Taxonomy (NCBI): domain Eukaryota; kingdom Metazoa; phylum Chordata; class Aves; order Gruiformes; family Psophiidae; genus Psophia; species Psophia crepitans. The sequence continues at coordinate 151,966 of VWZZ01001115.1, forward strand.
GTGTATTTTTGACCTAAGGACATTGTTTTCCTGGAATATTGGCATTCAATTTCTGTAGAAACTAATTGTCTTTCACAGAAGTGGCATCAACCAAGGTAATACCAACTGGTGGCACTTCGCTGGACTTCCCACTTTCCATGCCTTTTGGGTTTTGCGGCAATTTGTCATTTGTTTTGGAGAAATGACAGGCCTTTGGTTCTGGTGTGGGCGCGTTGTCCTTTATTTCACTCCCTTGGCACCAAACCCACGTACTCCACAGCAGCAGGCAAAGACAACTGTGCCTTGGTTTCTCTTGTCCCCGCTCCAGAACTCTACCTGCTAAACTGGGACTGAGCACCTGGAGCAGTTCGGGTAGCAAATGGAAGGAAATTTATCGCTCTATAACTTTCTTTTCCCTCTTCTCTTCCCAAGATGGATTGCTGCAGTTGTGTTACGAATTTATGGCTAAAAGCATAACTAATTTTTTTAAATTTTATTTTAAAATATATATAAAGAGATATAAATATCTTTTAGATTCTTACCTGCTGGCTCAGGGACTGACACTTTTTCTAAAGACACTATTTCTAGTAATGGTGTAGGTTATCAAAATTTCTACAACAAAAACGTTTCAGTCATTTTATTTGCAAAGTATCACGTCTGCGATCAGAAAAATCCTGGCTTTCGCGATTGTGGCTACTTGTAGATGCAGATTCGTGCGTTTCCTTGCTGTTCATTTTAAATGCTCCCCTGCACATATTAATAGAAGCTTGACTTCCCTGTGTCTCACCTCACAATTTTTATTGATCTCATTTCTCTTCAGTTCTGTCTCAAGGCTCATAGATGTACCATACCTTCATTTACAGGTTCTGTAAGAATTACTAACAGAAAACAAATCAGAAACTTGTGTAATTAGTAACGGAATAGACATTCTTTTTTATTTTTCAATTCACCTTTTTTTTTGCTTCGTTTCCAACTTAACGCATATTTAACCAGTATCTGCCAAGCAACGGTTATAGCTGCTCATGTTGTACTAATTTAAACGGAGCTCAGAACAAGTTCTGGATGAGGTGCTCAGGACAATGGTCTTTATTTATTCTTCACACGCCAGCGAGCTGTTGAATGACTGTCCCCACCTACTTGTGCTGTCGCGGGAGCGTACCGAGCTGCCTGGCCGAACGGCAGTGTGGAAAACCTTGGCACCCTTTCTTTTGGAGAAGACAGGTGACTGTAGGCAGAGCCCTTCCAAGCATGCAATTTATCCGTGGCTCAGCACTGGGCAGTAATTTTGGTTAGATTCTGGGCTTGGTTACCTTTCAGCTTTTTACTCACTGGAATATTTGCCCGTCTGTGCAGCCGATCCCGCCCGGAGAAGCTCTCCAGAGGCAGCTGCCTCACTTGTGTACAGGGGACTTCGTACCCAAGCTAGATGTCGGAGGTAGTTGCTTTGTGTTGTCCTAAATAGGTAACCTGTCCAAGCGATAGTTACTTTTAACCTGAGGTCTGAATATTAGGTGTTTTCCATTGCCAGATTTGCATCTTTCTAGTTTTTTAAGCAAGAGAGAAAAATAGGAAGAAATGTGTTTCTGGCCCCTAGCTAATCCTTTGTGACTTGTCCTGCTCCCCCGGAGGCGGATGCGAGCGGACGCCCAGGCTGTGCTGGCGCTTACCGCCTTTACCCGTGGTGGTGCTGTGGCCCGGTATTGAATGTAGTGTCCGTTCCTGGGCTGCTTGCTGCCACGGCCCTGTCCCGTGTGCATGGCCACGTTCATCTCACACTGCGACGCTTGAGAGCGATCGGAGTGGGGTGCAGAACAGTCACACCAGGGCTTTTCCCGTGTTATTCCCCTCGTTACTGGACCATAACTTTTCAGGTCACTCAGGCAAACGGGCTGTTACAGTAGGCTCCTCCTGAAAAAGGTCTTTGTTTGTATAGTGTCTTTACTGCTAAGCTGTTGTCCAGCAGAAACTACCAAGGGCTCGTGTATCCCAGCGGCGTGCAGGAGTAACCGGATCCAGAGCAGTCGGGTAGGGAACACGCACCAGGCGACGAGTTGCCAGCCACAGGTTCCGAGGGACGTCGCAAGACGCAGGGTTTGGGACGTACAGCAGGGAAAGGAAGAACGCTTCGAGCTTGACCACCTTGTTGGGCGCCAAGAGCTGGATGCGGGGATCTGCGCTGAGGGGCGGGTGTCTGTCCACGGCAGGTCTGCCAGAGCCAGGCCCCCAACAATGACAACAACCCCCCATGAGTCCTCCTGAGCTCCTGAACGTGTGGCTGGAGCATCACAGCAGAGATCCTTGCAACCTCAGAGCCTGGTCTCTTTCTCTGGGTTCTAAACAAGTGAAAATCAGATCTGCCAGCCAGCCATCGGACTGCCAGACTGTGCTGGGCGTCGGTGGTGGTCAACTTGCCGCTGGATGTCTTTTTGTTTTTTAAATAAAAAGGATGCTGGATTATTACTGTGTCTTTTATTATGATTAAGTAAGATTTGCAAAACATCCTCAGTCACGCAATCCGTGTGTTCAGTCTGAAGCCTTCAGAAGCCTTCAGAGACCATGTATTTTTTAGCAGACAAAAAAGCATCTGCAAGTTGGGTTTTGAGCATAAATAATTTAATCACATGATTCCTATTCTTTCAAGTCAGGTGCTTATTTAAAATCCTAGCGGCTATCTCCTAGGGGCGGCAAACCAACCAGTCGGTTTCAGTGGTGCGTCAGTTTGCTGCGCTGCTCCGGAGTTCTTGGTTGCGGGCAAACATTTCACTTAAAAAGAGGTCATCAATAATGAAGCGAGAGGAATTTTTACGGGCCATCTCGGGAAATGGTTCGTGCCAGGTCATCCGTTTGCTTCTGTTTTGTAAGCTGCTGGGCAGAGTACGAATCGCACGTGGTGCTCTGGTCCTTCTCGTTAGTCCCTGCAGCGTCCCGGGGCTGATGTTTTCCGTGTATTTACTGGAGCAGGTGACAACAGCTTTATGTACTGGAACTGCCTTTGTCTTCTAAACCAGGCCACGGCTGAAGCTTGTTCTGCAGCCCCGGATTTCCCCCGCAGCCCCGCCACCCCGTGCCGGTGGGGGTGCCAGGGTGCGGGGGCGCAGGGCCCCGTGTCCAGCGCTCGCCTCCTCCGTCCGGGCCACGGGCTGCGGGTTTCCCCAAGAGCTTGGGTGCTCCTCGCTGGTAACGGCTGGAAGAGACGCGGTAACCCTGATCAAACAGTTACAAAAGAGTCCGCAGAAACGAGTGGCAGAATCCGGACGCTGAGCTCTGCTTGTTTTCCTGCTTGCCAAACATGTTGGCATTGTAAGTTCTGTCTGGTTCGGGAAATGCTACATGTGGTACCAATTTATGCACTGTTTTACTTGTTTTTCCCAAAAAAACCAATGTCAAAAGCTGGCCCTTGTTCTACAATTTTGTCAAACCACAGGGGAACCGGCACTACCGAAAACGTGTTTGCTCACTGCAGGGCAGTGGGAACGCTCGGAAGAAAACTGCTGATATATTTTCCTGCGTATAACTCCTGTCTTTGACAACCTGCACGTTTAAACACCCCGCTCCTTGAAAATAATCCACCAGGTCTTCCCTCAGGTTAGGGGGACATAGAAGAACCAAGCCTGGAAAGAAGCAGGCTCTCCTCCTCCTTAGCTGTTTGCATGCGAGAAAAAGCCGCGTTGCTGCCAGCGTTTTGCTTTTAAAGGAACGATTTTCAGGTTAGCCGTGGAAGCACCACAGCCCAGGGTGAGAGCTGGAGCCTCCCCTCCTCGCGCGGCCAACCCCACGCTTCCGGTAAGAATTGAAACCCAACCGAACCAGGCGCTGCGGGATCCCCCCACAGCCTTGCCACGCTGCCGGTGGAGCAGAAGTGGTCCCGGTTAGTTCTGAAGCCACCACATTCCGTATTATCACTACGACACCGATACCCGGGAAAGGATGTTGCAGAAAATAGCGTAGAGCCAACATTTCCCTCAGAATGCGTCCGGAAACAAGTGGTGCCCCAGATACCACCAGATGGTGCCCATTCGTAAATGACTTCTTTTTTTTCTTTTTTTCCGGTAGAAACGAGCATGGCTGACATCACTTAAATAATTTGACACACATGTAACGCCCTGACAGTGAGGTGTGTTTGGACAGAGACATTGCCCCCAGGACCCGCCCCAGAGGACAGAGTATCTGGGGAGAAATGAGATTACGTTCTTCTCTGTGAAAGAACGTGGCAGCACTTCATTTGGATTTTAGAGTCATAGAATCACAGAATCTTTAAGGTTGGAAAAGAGCTCTAAGATCATCAAGTCCAACCATCAACCCAACCCTACCATATCCACTAACCCCTGTCCCGCAGTGCCACGGCCACATGCTGTTGAAACCCCTCCAGGGACGGGGACTGCCCCCTCCCTGGGCAGCCTGTCCCCAGCCCTGACCACTCTGTTGGGGAAGGGATTTTTCTGGAGCAATTTGAGGCCGTTCCCTCTTGTCCCATCCCTTGGTGCTGGGGAGCAGAGACCAACCCCCCCTGCCCACCCCTCCTGTCAGGGAGCTGCAGAGAGCGATCAGGTCTGCCCTCAGCCTCCTCTTCTCCAGACTGACCCCCCCAGGTCCCTCAGCCGCCCCCATCAGACCGGTGCTCCAGACCCTTCCCCACCCCCTGCCCTTCTCCGGACACGCTCCAGCCCCTCCATGTACTTCTGGTGCTGAGGGGCCCAGAACTGGACACAGCACTCGAGGTGCGGCCTCAGCAGAGCCCAGTGCAGGGGGACGGTCACTGCCCTGCTCCTGCTGGCCACCCCACCCCTGATACCAGCCAGGATGCTGGTGGCCCCTTGGCCACCCAGGCACACTGCCGGCTCACGCTCAGCTCACATTAGAAGTTTTCACAACAAGCAGAAGGCACCATGGTTGAAACGCAGGCAAACTCTGTCTCAGGCCTTGCTAGCACTAAGCTCGAGCTCAACGCCCACTTGGAAGCACGTGTGTCGGTGCAGCCCCCTGAGCTGCTCGCTGCCCACTGTTGTGTCCCCCCTTTCCCAGCACCCGGGCATTGGGCAGCCCTCTGGTGCTGCTGGACCTGGATGGCGATGGTCCTGTTCCCTCAGTGCTGGGGAACAGCAACAGCAGTCGGTCACCTCCTGACAGCCTGGGACACCTGTACCTGCGCTGTGGCCCAGAGGGGAGGTGTCAGAAAAGTTCTGAGTCTGGTGGGAAGTACCAGAATATTTCACCATCTGAGTTCATAGAATCACAGAACCTCCCGAGCTGGAAGGGACCCCTAAGGCCCCCCAGCCCAACCCCTGGCCCCACACAGGACCAGCCCCATCACAGCAGATGGCTGAGAGCGTTGGCCAGACGCTGCTTGAACTCAGCCCAGCTCGGGGCGGTGACCACTGCCCTGGGGAGCCTGTGCCAGGGCCCCACCACCCTCTGGGGGAAGAACCTTCTCCTGATCCCCACCCTACCCCTCTGCTGTGATTCTGTCTGTTGGCATACAGAAATAACCGCACGGCCACAGCAAGCTCTTGCAGCAGAGCGTTCCTCAGAGGCTGGGGTGAGTCCGAGCGCCGCAGGGCGACGCGTTGGCTGTACCCAGAGTTCCACCCGTGCCCCCCAGCGCCGTTTATCCGTACCCTTACATCGGAATGCCTTCAGGCGCAGCGGGGGGCAGGAGTGGGGGCAGCCAACGGGACCGCTCGCGCTGCCAGCAGGCGGCTTGTGGCCGTCCCGGCGAGCAGACCCCCGCCGCGGTAGGTACGTACCCAGCAAAAGGACTGACGTGAAAAAATGTGGTTTTAAAGGCTGCCACTTCTGCAGGGAGGGATTCCGTGTCTTCACACGGCGGAATTATTCTGTTCTCGGTGTTACAGGCACGGCCCCAGCCCCGGCCCTGCTTTTCTGAGGGCCCTGGGCTGTGACAGCGCCGGCGTTACCTGCAGGTCGTGGCAGGATACGGTGTGATCAATAGTGGAAGACACAGAATAGGATGTTTTCAAGAATAATATCGAACCGATTATTATCCGAGGGTGATGACAAAACATTACCTGCTTTGCTGTTGGCTGCAACGGGTTAGTCCAAACTCACTCTCCTCCTTCTCCTCGGTTTAGTGAAGATCCGTTTTCATGGTTATTCCCACCCCCCCTTGGATTATTTCATAACGAGAACAGGCTGCCTTCCCAAGGAGGGTGCCACAGCTCCCCAGGGGGGACAGACTCTTCCCAACACCTGCTCATCAGGCAAGTTGGGCTTTGTCAGACACACACACAGCAAAACCTCAGGATACTTCTTCCTCCGCCCTCCTTCACGATGCTTTCCGCTCCTCCTCCTTCTCCATTGTCCAATTCTCCAGCTCAGCGGCAGCCCCAACCCCCTTTTCATGGGTTTTAATCACTTGGGGGGGTGAGTGGTAAATCTGGTGCCACGGTGCGAAGAGCCGCACCAGGACTCCTGAAACACTGCCACCCATTTCCACCAGTGCCAGAAGTATTTGAGAATAAGCTGCTTTCAGCTCCACCCAACATTTTCCTGGCACCGAGGATGAAAATAAACTGCTGGAAAGGCCTCGCGTTTCGCATTTGCCGTGGACTTGCAGAAGCTACTGAGGGGGACAGCTACGCGTCCTTACCCTGGAACAGGGTTTGGGTTTGTCTGTGTCAGGAAGCATGATTCACCAGGCATGCCAGGGGGAGCCCCGCTCAGGAAAGGAACGACTGCATTCCCCCCTGGCCTCTCCATCGCTTGTGGAGATTCAGATTCTGGGAATGCGACTGAACAAACCCAAACTGTATGAAGTGCGCGGAATGGGGCGGCGGGAGAGCCCGCCACCACGGGCCCGTGTGGGTCACTGCTCTCCTCCACCCTGTAAAAGCTCTTTTTTCCTCCACGCTGATAAAAAACAAGGCTTGAAAGCCCCACGTCCCACAGCCGCCCTGGTAGGGCCCATCACAGTATCTCCAAGGGACGAAGCGTATCAAATAGCGATGCCGGCGTCCCTAACTCGGTGTCACTGGTACCATTTTGTGTAACTCGCTTGTCCCCATCACTTGCACAGACAGGGTGTGATGGAATAATGAGTCTTGTTCATGTTTCCAGAGCCGGGACCAGCCCAGACTCATCCAGGGCTGAACTTCATCCAGCTCCGAATGAGGAATTTCCTTCCTACTTGTTTGATTTCTTAACGACTCCGTGCTGGTCAAGACAAGTTTCACCTCTGCTCCCTGCCTGGGAATACCCTGAAAGACGCCTTTGCAACTCGTTCATAGAAAAGCTGCTATTTATATTATTATTTATAATTAATATTTTCTGCTGTCATTTTACCTGTCATGCCTGGACATTGGTTCCTACCTGCCATAAGCAATCTTCTACCTCCTGGCAGGTTGGAGTTCTTCCAGAGCAGCGAAAAGCAGCAGTGCTTAAGGCAACGAAACTGGAGAGGGGTCCGGAGCACCGGTCTGATGGGGGCGGCTGAGGGACCTGGGGGGTTCAGTCTGGAGAAGAGGAGGCTGAGGGCAGACCTGATCGCTCTCTGCAGCTCCCTGACAGGAGGGGTGGGCAGGGGGGGTTGGTCTCTGCTCCCCAGCACCAAGGGGTGGGACAAGAGGGAACGGCCTCACACTGCTCCCGGGGAGGGTCAGGTTGGATATCAGGAAAAATCCCTTCCCCAACAGAGTGGTCAGGGCTGGGGACAGGCTGCCCAGGGAGGGGGGAGTCCCCGTCCCTGGAGGGGTTCAAACAGCGTGTGGCCGTGGCACTGCGGGACAGGGGTTAGTAGCCATGGTGGGGTTGGGCTGATGGTTGGACTCGCTGATCTTAGAGGGCTTTTCCAACCTTAAAGATTCTGTGATGCTGTGATTCGAAATGAGGGTGACTCTGAGCCAGCTCCAAGAAGCTCCCGTGGGTCCTCAGAGCGAGGGATGAGCCTCTTCTCCCCTCCGGAGGCTCTAACTACACCTTGCTGCTTAACCATGAAACGGCACAAAACGAACACCAAGAGGCACGGTGCGGTGCGCGCTTTAAGGGTGGCAGAACAGGCTCCTGCTGGCTCCTAAACCCTCCAGGTGAGACATTCAGAAGCTGATCCAGGCCCGTGCTGGCAGCGATGGGACAAGAAGGTTCCCTCTGCAGGACCCTTGTTCCACCAGAACGCAGCCGGCTGCGTACGGTGTGGGGCAGAGCAGAAGCTGCTGAGAGCATACGAAGGTGCCCGTCTGGGGTCTGTGACCACACCGAGAAGCAGCCAGCGGAGCCGCTAACCGCTCAGTGTCCGCCTCAGCGTAACGGGTTCAACGCTGCGTTTGAAGTTATGATAACTCTGGGGTTCCCTCTCTCTGGTGCAGGGACAAGCGTGAGAGGGGAGCTGTCGCCGCTCATTCCCATCAGCGCAGGACGGCGCCCGCCTCCCTTCTGCCTCCCCTTGTTTCCCCGTGCCGGCATCCCAAGCGCCAGCCCAGGGTGGGGGTTACCGTACCCCGCCATGGTGGGGCCAGGCAGCTCCATGCCGGCTCCTCTGGCAGGAGGAAGGGGCAGGAAACCCCAGCGCTGCTCAGCAGCAACCCTTTGGTTGAGACATCTGTGAATTCTGTAACTGTGTTGTGGAGATTCAGATTCTGGGAATGCGACTGAACAAACCCAAACTGTATGAAGTGCGCGGAATGGGGCGGCGGGAGAGCCCGCCACCACGGGCCCGTGTGGGTCACTGCTCTCCTCCACCCTGTAAAAGCTCTTTTTTTCTCCACGCTGATAAAAAACAAGGCTTGAAAGCCCCACGTCCCACAGCCGCCCTGGTAGGGCCCATCACAGTATCTCCAAGGGACGAAGCGTATCAAATAGCGATGCCGGCGTCCCTAACTCGGTGTCACTGGTACCATTTTGTGTAACTCGCTTGTCCCCTTCACTTGCACAGACAGGGTGTGATGGAATAATGTCTTCATGTTTCCAGAGCCGGGACCAGCCCCAACCTGGCATTGGTAGGATGGAGAACACAGATTATTTTTTTTTTGCCTCTTCTCTCTCGCTGAAAATACCCAGAATCCGAGTTGTGCTTGGGAACTTCTTAACAAACCTTTATTGAGACACCCAGGCAAGTGGAAAGGTGACCCCAGGACACGGGAGGGTGGAGAGGGACAGCGGGCTGCGCGCTCCCCGGGCAGCCGTGGGAGCAGGGTCACACACCTCTCCCAAAGATTTCCAGCGTGCCTCTCAGCCCCGGGAAGGTTTGGAAATCTCAGCCGCAGTGGGTGGGTTTTTTCTCTCCAGAGAGAGATGAGAAGCGTGACCCAGCTGCCCGCAGCCATGAGGGATCAGGAATATTTAAGAGGCACGGGCATCCTATTTTCAACCTCTGCTAGGAGATTTTAAAATTAATTTGCTCAGTGCAGACAGAGGAAAAGTACTCTTAGATCTCTCCCTGCCTGCCACCGCAGGAGCTGTGGCATCCAGCAGGGAGGCTGCCGCAGGGACCATCCGAGGCCGTTCCCGGAGCTGGTGCTCAGCAGTGCCAGGGGGTGCGACAGCCGCCAGATGTCACGGAGCCGCATCCTCCGGCCAGGGGGCTGCGGGGTTTGGGGGCTGCAAAACCCCCAGGGCAGCTAAAACCCGGGCTTAAAAGGAAAAAACCCCGTACCAAAATGTGACGAACTATTTTGCTACTGAGAGGAGAGGGCTCAAGGAGTCGCGCCATGAAGACGCACCCTGCCAGTTCCTTACTGCGGCTCCAGATGCCGCGGCGCTCCAGCCGCTGCCGTCTGACTTCCCCTCTCGCCAGCTCGCGAGGCGCACTCCGAGCCTGGAAGGGCTTTTTGCTTTACTGGGCACAACGTTGTTAAAGATTTATCAACAGCACCATGGCAGAAAGCTTTTCCTTGCGACCGCAGCGTACAGTGGCCTGTGCCCCAAAATAGAAAGGGCAGGGCAGGATTCACCCGAAATGCTCTTTTACGCCGAAACAGCCACGTTGAATTAAGCAGAGCGATGCTGCCGCACGCCTGCCTCGTCCCCGGGCACCGGTTCCGGTTGTGTTTGGCAGGAACGATGTCCCTGGGAAGCAGGCAAGTTGAAGCTATAATGAAAATTACCCCCTTCCCCAAATCCTACAGTTTTGTAGCTTAATTGAGCTGGGTTTTCACTCACGTCAAAACCTTGGTGACGGCCATGGAGAACGCTCCGTGCCGGCCCCTCTCCTGGCAGCAGACCGCTGCCGTGGCGGCACCACGTGCCTGCTCGGCACAGATACGCCCGGTAATAAAGCTGCTCCTCTCCCTCCTCCCACAAAGAGCCCCAGGCAGCAGGAACCGTGCGGAGAGACTGGCTCCAGCCCGTCAGAGCGCACAGGATCAAGAGGGTCTCTCTTGCTGATCAGCAGTTACCTCAACTGGAGATCCTCCTCCGCTGGCATCGACAATCCAGCTCCTAAGGGTGTTTTGCCTGCTGTGGGACGGCACCAAGGCTGTGGGGTTCCTCTTGGCCCCCCTCAGAAACCGCTGCAGCAGGGGATGCAACCCAGGCTGCGAGTCAGCAACACCCCTGCAGGTTCCAGCCCCTGCAGGGGCTCCAGGAAAGCTGGAGAGGGCTGGTTCCAGGGCTGTGATTTGAAGGAATCTGTTGGCCCAGGTGCTACCATGGGCAGGGCTGAGGATCCTCCTGCCGAAGCAAAGTGCTGCTGTAGCAGGAGAATCATAGAACCACAGACTGGTTTGGGTGGGAAGGGACCTCCCAGCCCATCCAGATTCCCACCCCCTGCCATGGGCAGGGACACCCCCCACCAGCCCAGGCTGCCCAAAGCCCCATCCAACCTGGCCTTGGACACTGCCAGGGATGGGGCCTCTCTGGGCACCCAGTGCCAGTGAAGAAGTGATAACATCTTCCCCATTTCAAGTTGCACCTGGTCCTACCTGCAGCTAAAAATGACCTCAGACCTGTGTCACGTGAAAGAACTGCAATTAAAAACAACATTCAAAGTTTGCCCAAAAGAACAGGCCAGTAACAAATTTCTCAGCATGATTTTTCTGGCCTCAAGCTCCTTTTTGGGTGGAAATCCACCTTGATCCAAAGTCCCTTTGTGCCAGGCAGAGGTAGGCCTCAGCGCAAGCCCTGATGGGCAAGACTACCGACACGGCACCGGCACCCGATGCGTCCTGTTCAACCTCAGCTCACTAAACGAGTTATGCAGAAAAACCACAAAGACTTCTGAAAGCCGATGAAAAGGTTACAAACCTTGCCACCAATACCCAAACCAAAGATGCGATCCGGAGCCGAGAGCGGGAGGGGGCCAGTCGGCAGCCGCGGGGGGCAAGGCGTCGCGGGCGCTTCCAGCAGGCAGTGCGAAGCAGAAGCTACAACAAAAACAGCAGCACTTTTCTTTTTCTCAGTACAGATTTTATTCCATTTTAATTGCCAGCTTCACCCCATTTAAAAAAAAAACAACCAAACAACCAAATTCCCTTTTTTTTGTACAGAATTCAAGATGTACGTTAGGGGAAACGATGACAGAGGGCCTGAGGGGGTCGGCAAACCGCGTTTCTCAGTGTAACAGCAACGCTGACTGCACAGCTACGGCACGGCACCTCCCTGGAACAATGTTTGTGCATGGAGAACAGCAGTGAAAAGCATCCACAACTGCAAAGCTTGACTAAATATGTTTTCCATTTGTTATGGGATGAGAAAAAAAAATAATCGCAAGTTAAAGAAACAAAAAAAAGAGAGAAACTTTGCCTTGGCAGCTTTGAAAACTCCAGCCAGCAGCTATGAAGTGGCCCTGTACATCCCAGAATGAACCATCACGTTATTCCAGCTCTGGCCCGCAGGCACGTCGTGCTTCACTGAAGTACCTGAAATAGCTGCCTGTCCCTAAAATGGAATCGTGCGGGCTCAGGGTACGATCTGTCACGGCGCTGCTTCCCCGGCTCCCTGCAGGCAGACAGCCCCGCCGCTGTGCCCCCACGCCTGGCAGGGCTCAGGGCAGCTGCCTGCAGCTCTGCTGGGGGGTGGGGGGCACGGCACCGGCTCGCCCCTGCCCTCAGATCAGGATAGCCCCGACATTACCACCAAGACAACCAGAGGCAGTTCAGCTTTGCTCTAAATCAAAAAGCCCATTTATAAGGAAAAAAAAACAACCAAGGAAGGAAGATTTTTGACTAGGGACCCGGAGCCCTCCAGGCGGGACAGCGTGGGGCTCAACGCCTCGTCCCTCCGCCGGACGCAGGCACGGGTCGGCAGCGGCACTGACTGCAGCGCACAGCCCGAGCTGCCCGGGGAGCCAAGTGCTCGGCGACCCGCACAGCCGCCCTGCGGAGACCACGGCCCCTCCTGGTAGCGAACGCCACGCTGCTCCCGACTCGACAGGGAACTCTGCAGCCAGACGGGCTCACCGAGCCCCTGCTCCATGTGCGACGCACCCTGCCTGCCTCCAGGACCCGACGCCCGCGCGGGTACACGCGGGCATCCTCAGGAGCCGACAGAGGAATCATCACGTCGCACTGCCCGCACGCGCCGCGTAGGTGTGCTTGCGGAGAAGCGGTGTTAAACTTCGCCATTTGCTCCTGTAAGGAAAACCTTCCAAGAAAAAGCTCGTCTCCCAACTATGCACGTGCCAATTTTATAGCTAGCCTCACTTCGACTGTTGAAATTCAAAACAAGCGCTAATAAAGGAACAGGTTACTGTCTATGCTTTGCTGCCGGGTCCTTTAAGCAACACCAGAGGGATGAACCCAGACTCATTTTTCCTCTCTCCTCCTACCCCTAACCCTGGGGACAGCTCAGCCTGGGCGTTTTTTCCCCCCGAGAGGCATCCTCACCTCAAGCACCCTCCGAAAGGGACGCAACACAGCCGCACCAACACAGCCTTCAGCAAACTTTCTCATTCCATACGGTTTTCGAGGCTCGAGCAAGCTGCCCAGTTTAAGGAACTGGGAGAGCCGCGTCCTACTGCACAGCCAGCGTGCTCCTGGGGCAGCCTCACCGACCCCGGGCATGGCGAGACATCCTCGAACCAGCAAGAACAGCAGAATCTCACCTTCAGATTAAATAAGGCACCACTGGTAACTCCTGCGGGTTTCAGGAACAGCTCACAACGACTTGCAGCCTGTTACTCGCAGGGTAACACGGTGGGTAATCGCAACAGGAGGACTCTGCCTAGCAGCAACGAGGCCTCTGCTCCGGCTTCAGAATGCGACTGTCGCGATTACTTTGAATAATGGGTGGTTTTTTGGTGTAAAATGGAATACCATTCCTCTAACGAGGTTTCAAAGTTGGCTTCAAGGCAAAGATTTAAAACCACTTTGGATTTCAGAGGTGTTTTTTCTAGTCCCTTAAAAAGGGGCCGCTGTAGGAGGTAAGCAGCGGTGGGGAAAGGAACACTTCATTCCAAACGGTACAAATTAGAGCTGCTTTGTTGGAGGAAACAGCCACAAACCAACCTGTTGTCACCTTAAGCGCAAGGCAAGGCAGAGAGGAAACAAGGGAGGATGACTGGAGCTTCCCAAGGCAGAGGGCAGCGCAGCAGCAGCCCGTTGCGTGACGAGGTCAGCCGATTCTGCCGCAAACGCTGCCTCACGCTGGGGTTGCAGCTGAGCCCTGTAGCCTGTTCGACCTCACTTGGGTGTTTCGAGGCGAGCTGCGCTCACGCCAGCGATGGCCACGAAGAGATCTGACCTAACAAGGACTGTGGCTCCCTCTGAGGCCTTTGCTGTCCCTCGAGACGTTTCCCACAAACGCTCTTTGGGTGCATTATTTGAAAATTTGGCCCTGCGCCCGTAGTCCAGAGGAGGAACTACGCTTGCTACTGTATCAGGGGTTGTCCTGGAAGGAAATACAGTCATTACAAGATGATTTACTTTGGAGATGATGTTTTTATGGCATGAATAAAGTTTTTTAAAGGTAGAAGACAATTCTCAGGCTGACTCTTTTGAGAAAACCACTCCAAATGACTTAAAATTCCGCGTGGGATCCTCCAGTGCGTGGTCACTTGTGATGCAGCTGCAACTTTCATTCGGGTGACTGAAGGAAGAGATTTCCAGATCAAATCAAATTTCACCTGCCTAAAAGTTGCGTCAGTGAACGAAGAGCCACAAAGCATCGTTCTCCCAAGGACAGGGACTTGGTCTCCCCAAGCTCTGTCCGCCCTCAAGCAGGGAATTGAAGAGTTATCCACTGAAAATGGATTTCTCACAGCCAGTGCAGAACTCCGGCACCTCCCGTCTGGAAGAGGAAAGCCTGTGGTACTGAGCCAGGCAGAGGTGAGGTTCGGCTCCTACAGCTAAAAAGCCCCAAGCTGCTTCACTTGCAGCCCTGACTCCTTGCATCTCCCTCAGGAATTTTAGTCTTACAATGGTTTCCGTGAGTTTTTCAAGTTTCAACTCACAGAGAAAAAACAAAACATCACAAACAACATCACGAACAAACCTCAGGATCTTCAAGTAAGTATACGTATTCTTGGCCATAAAAAAGCCCCGTGTCACGGCACTTAAGTTGTGCAAATATCTTGGGTTCCTTCAGCTTCTCAGATACAGACTGCAAAACATTTCACTGGAAAAGCTAAACAAATCTGAAAAATTTCCTTGGTAGTTTCAAGCGCTTCGGATGGGACATTCCAGTTCCTGGGCCCGTTCCGCGGGCTGGGAACCAGTCTGCACCAGCTCCAGTGCATTCAAACCACGGCCAACGTGAAGGCGGCGGGCACAAAGGGCACGGGCACCGCGGAAAGCCGTGGGTGCCTGCGCCCACCTGAGCTCAGCGTAAAGGATCCGGACAAAAAGAGACAATCCTGAGACGGAGATCCATTTCTTAGTAAGGCTTTGAGTGCGTGTGGTTTTTTTAAGTGCTTTTCTTCGATTAATTATCACAAAAGACAGGGCAGCCTTCGTCAAACAGTTGTGATCCTTCATTCCAGTATAAAACATATAGGCAAATATGGCTTAAGACCCATGATCACTTAGGGTATCATTTTAAAGTTTGTATTAAAAATATTTGTTATCCAAATGATAAATACTTTAAAATAAGCATTTACAAAAATAAATGGTCCGTTCCCATAAGGAAGGACATATATAGCTGAAATTCTGAATACGTCTTGAGGCAACACAATTATTGATGAAGCTAGTTAATAAAATCTTTGGTATGAGCGTATAGGACGTTAATATTCATGCACCGTTGTCTTCCCGCAGCAGGTATACTGTACAGGCAAGCGAAGAGGCAGCTCTTCCTTAATTTCTTCATATGTCTTCCAAATACAACATACAAATATTTCTAACGTGTCTTCCTATGATAATAGGAGAGAAGCCCAAGATCCTCCTGGCTCTTCCTACGACTTTCGCATCTAAAGCGGAACGAAGATGGGAGGAAAAACAGAAAGTGAACATGATTAAGTTTCATTCCAGCTAGTAAACAAAATCTACAAAAAATAAAAAGCAATTTAAAAAATGATTCTAGAGGAAATTCCTTCAGTATTGTATACACCAACTGCCAAGACAGGATAACGATGGATCTCAGGATCCATCGCTGGAAGCTCAGGCGCACGAAGAGGAGGTCACTGAGCTAGCTAAGGGGGCAGCTTTACACCTGAGCACGGCACCCAGCCTGGACACCACATCCAGGTCTGGTGGCCCTGTTACACATCGAGATACTGCACAGGGACAAGCAAGAGCCTCAAAAAGTGGAAAAAAGTGCCTTGGAGCAAAAGACTTTGAGAGATTAGCTGGTAATTTTAGGGAAAAATAAAGCTGGAGAGCTGACAGATGCACAAGGACCTCCACAGGGAGAAACTACGTAATGTCAGCTGGCACAGAACCACAGACCACAATCTGGTAGGGAAAGGCTGGACAAAAATTCAGGCTGGAGCTGAAACCAGTTCAAACGGAGAATAAGACACACATTTCTAATGCCACGGACAATTAACTGGGATCAAGGGAAGTGATGGATTCTCTGGTTTTTTTGGTATCAGTCCCTGAGTGGTTTTCTGAAAATGCTTCTGTTAAGCGCTGGTGACTGAACCTGATGAAGGGAAGTGATGGCAGCTAAGGAAACACAAGGGTTAGCCTGGAAGGTCTAATGGCTCCCTTGGAGCCTTAAGCCCTGACTCCATGGACAGTCCAGCTGAGGGACTCTGACCTGGGAATGAAGGGTAACACAGCCCAGACTCCTACATCACCTGAAACGTCCATGAACTGGTGCTGCTGTAGCCTACAGCTCTGGGAGAAAAATCCTAAACAACAAGGTCCAGTTGTAACTGCTGTGATGGGGGTATGATGAGCAGAAGGCACTAAAGTAAAATGGACTTTGGATTCTGCTCCCCATCTGCTGCGTGAAGACTGGCACTTCCCGCAGCACCATGCGAAGATGCAAAAGGAGGAAACACCTCCAAATCAGCGTCTCTCTCCCCCTGGATCTCTCTCACTGGCACTGACTCACTGCGTCGCTGAAGCTGATCCATAGAATCATAGAATACCCCCAGTTGGAAGGGAACCCTAAGGACCATCAGCCCAACTCCTGGCCCCACACAGGCCCAGCCCCATCACAGCAGATGACTGAGAGCGTTGGCCAGACACTGCCTGAACTCAGCCCAGCTCGGGGCGGTGACCACTGCCCTGGGGAGCCTGTGCCAGGGCCCCACCACCCTCTGGGGGAAGAACCTTCTCCTGATCTCCACCCTCACCCTCCCCTGGGGCAGCTCCAGGCCGTTCCCTGGGGTTCTGTCGCTGGGCCCCAGAGGGAGGAGATCAGCGCCTGCCCCTTGGCTCCCCCTCAGGAGGAAGCTGGAGGCCGCCACGAGCTCTGCCCTCAGCCTCCTCTTCTCCAGGCTGAACCAGCCCAGGGCCTTCAGCCTCTCCTCACACGCCTTCCCCTCCAGACCCTTCCCCACCTTTGTTCCCTCCTCTGGACACTCCCCAACAGTTTTATGCCCTTTTTGTGCTGTGGCGCCCAAACCTGCCCCCAGCACTGGAGGTGAGGCCGCCCCAGCGCAGGGCAGAGTGGGACAGTCCCGTCCCTGGCCTGGCTGGCCATGCTGGGCTTGGTGCCCCCCAGGAAAAAGCCCAGAGCAGATTACCTGAGTTACAGCAGTACCAAAATAACGCAAATCCTGCAGCAATGCTGAAACAAGCGAGGAAAAACACTGGACCTAAAGGAAAGGAAAAAGGCAACACATTAAGACAGAACACAGCCGTGGAAGTTTAGCTCAGTTCATAAATCATCAATTACTATTAATATGCAAAATTAATGCATTCAAATGAAGTTAGCACACTCACAATTACGTATGCTCTGTAGCTAACGTACTATGAAGCACATTTACTATCCTGTAATTCATTTTTACTACAGTTCCTTTGACCCCATTCACTGTTTGCCTGTTCATCCTGTGAAACGTAAGTGAAAGCTTCCCTTGGCGTTTTCTTAACTCTAAAATTTTGTGCAAACTCCCCTTTAAACGCTACGACAAAATACTAACCAGCCTACTGGGACCTCACCGCACAGCGCAGCGTTCTACTCTATAAACAGCCCCCGCTGGGCCCATGCCCTGCCTGTGGGGAAGAGCACGTCCCAGGAGGCTGCAGGCCCTGCAAGGAGACTTTTTAGGGTTTTGGGGTTTTCCTCACAGATTTTCCACAAATTCCACTTTGTTCACACAAGTAAATATTCTCGTTCCTGTTTGCAGTTCTGCTGGAAGCTGAAATGCACCCCTGAAACAACTCTCCCGCTGGAACCATCTCCTCCATGCGCCTGCCCGCAACTACCTGCAGTTCAGCGCTGACGTTCAGTTATTGATGTTCAGTTAAAACCTTTCTAATTCGTACTTATCCACAGACAAAACCTCATAAAGATTTATATCTGCTTCTTTATTACCTAATACTCTATTTGTATTTACTGCTTCACTAGGAATATAGCTACAATTAAACTGCACCTGTCAATTTAAGGACAAATTACTGCAGGCTAACAAATGAGCGGAGCTGAGCCCGTGGACAAGGACGCTGGAGAAACAGCGGAGGAGCAAGAACGTGCTTCCTCCTTCGGATGGGATCTCCCAGAGAGGTGGCCAGCAGCAGGACAATCTCCAGTCTGAGACCAGCTCTCAGTAGCATGAGTAAAAACAGAAATGATTTAATTTTCTTATTTCCAAGCATTTTCTCTGTTCTCCCTGTACTGTTACGCTGCAGTCAGCAATAGCGATGTGAAAAATCTGAATAGCAAATTGGTTCGATATTCAAAGCAACAACGCCACAGGCAAAAATATACATTCAGTTAAACTGTGTTTCTGCCCCTTGTTTCAGTTTTCACCCACGGGAGAACTGGCAAAAAGGCATAGTTCAGAGAAGGTGCTTTTATTCCCTCATAATTGTATCCAGATTTCTAAATAAAATATCAATTAAACAGTAAAATAGTTCATTATAAATTCTGAAAAGTCCTCAGCCATGTCTCAGATCTTCAATTCCTTTTCAAAACATCTTTCAGTGAATAAAATACTTGCCTCTGTAATCTGGGCATTGAACAGAAGAAGGGGAAAAAAAAGGGCATGTTTTCCTAAAGAAAATGTATTTAAGTTCACCCTTGCTCGTCTTCCTTTCTGCCTTTGTTTTCAAATTATTTGTGCTTAAATTGAAAGATTAAGGAAAATGAAAAATATGGAAGCTATTTTAAAAAAGAAATAATTATCGATGGCCTTATGCAAAATGCCAGCAGCAGCAGCTGACCAGACCGTACTATTCAAGCACTGAAGAAATCATAGGAAATTAAGAGTTTAGCTATAACAGTGTAAGTAAAAATATCATTATAAATATTGATTAAACTCTATGGGCTCTTGAATTTCCTGGCACTGGTTTCCTCAACAGCAGCTCAGTACATTTTGCTCCATTAATTCCACTTAACTTGTGACAGTAAAGACATCATAAACCAAACTGTTTGTTACATGAAATGCAAATTACATGATAGAATAAATTGCATCATAATCTGAAAAGCCATTCCATCCGGTGACACTGTATGCATTTATTTACCCCTGTCATTTAGCATATATTTCTCCTTGTCAGTGTCTATCTCTGTGGAATCTGTGGTTTCTAGAAATAAAAGCAACACATGAAAAGTTAGTACTCAGCTCAAGCAAACAAACCAACATAATCAGCACGTGCAAAATTGTGCAAAACAAGACATTTCAGAAAAAAAAAAAATCCAACTTTAACATAAAGTATTAGCTCCACCAAAGGTAAATCGTCGCTATAGTTAAATGTGGATATATATCTTGATCAAAAGACACAGGCACATCGTCATTTGAACGCAACTATAAACAGCCGCAGCAACACCCCTGATGTGGGTAAGCACTAACCACGCGAGGAACGTTACACTTGTTTCCTGAGTGAGAAAACGGGAGCTAATCCTTCCGTAATGCCAGAAATTTTCATTGTGATAAATACAAACTATTTGTTAATAAATGTGCTAATCTGAAAACATCCCTATAACTGGATACATTGCCATTCTTTCTTTTGTTGAGCAAATCTCTGGGCATTAATGTATCTGGCAGAGGAAGCTCTTGGAATAAAGAGCTTGGCACAGATTATTTCTCTAAATTCTGGTTGCGCTAAAGACACGTAAAGCTGCTTTGAAAGGCTGTAGGTACTCCATGCTAATATTCAGCACAAATAAATTTTCCCTCTAACTTTCTGCAAATTTTAGTAGAAAAGGGGCTTGACCTTAAGGTGTTCAGTGGTTAGCAGCAAGAAAGCAGTTTCTGCTTTGGGCAGAAAGACCTGCAGCTCTTCTAGAGGTGCCTTTGCCATACAGATACACGCATCCAGCTCCGGGGTCCCCAGGACAGGAAAGACATGGAGCTGCTGGAGCAAGTCCAGAGGAGGCCACGGAGATGATGCGAGGGCTGGAGCCCCTCTGCTGTGAGGACAGGCTGAGGGAGTTGGGCTTGTTCAGCCTGGAGAAGAGAAGGCTGCAGGGAGACCTCATTGCGGCCTTCCAGTGCCTGCAGGGGCTGCAGGAAAGCTGGAGAGGGGCTGGATATCAGGGGGTGCAGGGACAGGCCAAGGGGGTGGGTTTGAACTAAGAGAGGGGAGCTGGAGCTGAGCTGTGAGGCAGCAATCCTTCCCTGGGAGGGTGCTGAGGCCCTGGCACAGGGTGCCCCGAGAAGCTGTGGCTGCCCCTGGCTCCCTGGCAGTGCCCAAGGCCAGGCTGGATGGGGCTTTGGGCAGCCTGGGCTGGTGGGGGGTGTCCCTGCCCATGGCAGAGGGTGGCACTGGGTGGGCTGTGAGGTCCCTTCCAACCCAAACCAGTCTGGGATTCCACTGACTGAGATAACATTGTCTGCACGTGTGTGCAACACCAAAGAACACCGCTGTCACCACGAATGGCAAAGGGATGATTTTCCTTTAATGTGTCGTGAATCTGCAAAACAACTCTTTTAGCCAAACCTTTCTGTGGTCAAGAGGGTTTAACAAAAAAAAGAAAGTGAAATTTCCAAATTTGGCTGTCAGTAGGGAAGCATTTGAGACTGTTTGGTTTCAACTGATTTCCTCCTCCTACATGACAGTCTGGAGCCAGGTGTGGTGCCTTGGAAAATCGCCCCGTACACCAAGTCAGCAAAGTGGACCTGCTGTCAGCCAGCACTAGACCGTGAAGACCCGTCTCCCATGTGAAGTAGGTCCCTCTCGGGGGGTGACAGGGCATGGCATTCAAGCAGAACAGAAACATTTGAAGCACTTTGCTGCAAAGCTCGAGAGACACCAAAGCAGAAAGGATTGCTGCAATGCTCCGTGGCACGCGCCATGCCCATGGCAATCGCACACGGCCGACCCGTTTTGAAGGGTGTCCTCCCTGTGTACTCTAGCTAAGAAACCCCCACATGCTCAGGAGAACACAGCCAAATCTCTGCACTGTCGCTGCGTGGGGCTGATCTCATCCGTTATCTTTCTACACCATGTCATCACTGAGAGAAAGGAAAACATTTTCCCAGCCACCTGGAAGGTCCTGCAGGCTTCAAGCACTCCAGCAGTGTGCCTCACCCACCCTCTAGTGGGGTTTGGAGGCATCACTGATCAGCTCACTCCCAACATTTCACCCGGGGCAAAGAAATTTTGTTCTAGTGCAGGTTTTAAAGTTTTTTTAAAAATTAAAAAAAAAACCTTGGAAAGGATTTCCTCTGCAGAAAACATTTTTCATATGTACCACTGAATGTAATCTATATCTGAACTCTGTCCTGGCCACAGTTAACTTCTGCAGCGGTTTAATGCTGCTTGTTTCAGTTCAATCTGCATTTAGAACAAAGTCCCTGTGCTAGGGATTCCCTTTTTTCTTCACATTTACAAATTCTAGTGTCAATTCTGTAAATACTCTGCTCTAAATCTGACAAATTTAACAACTACTGCTATGAGTAACACTTGAGTAACGTAAAAATTGTACGTACTAGGTCTTTAATGAATATTTAAAATGTCCAAGTTCGCTTAAATGAGAAATAACACCTCATCTTGAAAAGGGAGCTTTTCCTGAAGAATAAAATTGTTTGTGGTTTTAGCTTAAAATGCTGCACAGGTGTTTATCAACCATTCAATTCAGAATGCAGACATTTGTTTTAGTTACAGAACTCATAAGGAGCAGCAGACAGATTAACAGAATCATCTCGTTATTTCCTTCTCAGGTCAATTTAAGGAAACTACAGAGTGTCAGCACGCTGTAGTATTTTCACTCAGTTACTTCAATTATTCTCATCGTTCTGAGGATGGTAACATAAGAGACTGTACCAGGACACAGAGAATGTAATGACTTTCAGTGGCTACTGGAGTCCTTCACACAATTCAGCAGCAGCTAAACAGTTTTGCGAGTTTCCAACAGTTTTCTGCGAGGCCGAATTAACAGGGATTCATGCTCCCCTGAGATTCTGAGGCAGGGATGGGCCCAGACCTTCCCAGTTCCAGAAGGTTCGGGTATGGATGTGGAGACCTGGGGTAACTCTGTAGCCTCCCTGTGCAGGCAGGGAAACACTGCTGTCTTCCACTGGTATCTATTTGTGCTGGGTAGATACAAACCTTTCCTTCAAAACGAAAGGCAAAACAAAGTCGTATCTTCAAAGGTAATTACAATTGCAGGACATACAATTTTCACTCCAGAAATGAAAGAGGTCTAACTGTCTTTTTTCAGCCTACAGACTTTTGGTGTAAGGGTTTGAATCTCATTGGAGTTTGACCTACGTGTCTAAAATTTCCCCTGGCACCTAACTGTGGAGCTTTTTACAACATTAGTGCTGTCAGATATTTCATAAGGATTTCTTAAATTGCAGTCCCTTTGCAGTTTCATTAACTTAAAGGAGGGGAAAGGAGGGGGCCTTCCTCTCAAGGTCCTCAAATCATTTCAGCATGTGGGATAACCCAGCGTATTTCCCATCCATCTGGAGCATTGTTCTTTTCTCCAGTTCATTAGGTAGTAAAAAAGAAATACCAACATATAGTAAGCATTAACCCAGGTTGGCAAGCCAGGTTTCATACTTTCCCTTAAAAAACTAGCTCCTTTGCAGGATAGAACGAGATCTGTGTGAATCTCAGCCCTTCTGCAGTACCTCCACGTATATTGGAGGGGCAGCTTTGCGGACACCAGCCAGGCCTGTCACTGCACAGAGCAAGTCCTAAGCGATTAATATCACAGTCCATCATTGCAAGGGCCTTCGAACGTTTGCTTCACATCAAACTAGACTCAACGAGGAGATTTATGGACTGAGGGAAAGTCAAGCTTCTGGACCACCAGGTTTCTGAGCATAACAAATTTGAGTTTTGTGATGTTATATGAGGTTTGTAATTTTATCTGCTCCAAGTCAGAATAAACAGAGGAAATAAACAAGCCATTAAGAAGCAACGGTTATGAAAAGAGAAATTGTACTTCATATGAGTTAAATTGCTGTCTTACATGTCACACTTTAACTGTCTTAAAGACATATTTCAAAACAATCAAAGAGTTTCTGGACTGCCCACACTAGTCAAGAAATAATAAGAACCAAGCAGTCAAATCCCCTCACAGCTTTTGGAAAATTCCACTCAGAAGGAATTAAGGTATACCCCAATAGTTATTTTAATAACCTGAACAGATTATGTAAAGGACCTAAGCCTCATCTGAAACGAGGTTTTGTAATAAACTGATGAGAAAATCCACAACTCCACCAACTTACTCAAGATTTTCCTGCTTGGCAGGTCGTCATACAGCTGCTCAGCATTGATCTGTAGAGCCCTGTAAAACTCTTGACAGTGTCTGTCTCCTTTCTTCTGAAGGTGCTTTATCAGATCTGAAAGTCTGGTATGGAGTGATGCCTTTGGATTCCGGAACTGTAAGAGAAAAGCACTCATCAGAACAGAGATCACAACAGCTGGAGATGAATTTTACATCGCTTCACAGCATGCCAGGGAGCGAAGATACGGAGCTTGTTTTATATTTGCTAAAAGAATGGGCCAAAAAAATGAGGGGAACATAAAAAGCACATACAGCACAGCAGTCTTCAAGACACTGAGCTCCATCCGGGCAGCACTGCTTGATGGAGAGGGTATGCACTCCACCTTCCCTCGTTCTTTTTTCTGTCCCCATAAAGCGACAACTACTCTGCGTTTCATGTTTTCTCTGCATTCAAACTAACACGGTACTTGCTATTCAACAATTGGGTTCTGACAGCTCTTGATACAAACTATCAACAAAACTTTACAATAAAGTGAGGCTGCACCTCGAGTACTGTGTCCAGTTTTGGGCCCCTCACCACAAGAAAGACATCGAGGCCCTGGAGCGTGTCCAGAGAAGGGCAACGAAACTGGTGAAGGGTCTGGAGCACAGGTCTTATGAGGAGCGGCTGAAGGAACTGGGCTTGTTTAGTCTGGAGAAGAGGAGGCTCAGGGGAGACCTCATTGCCCTCTACAACTACCTGAAAGGAAGTTGTGGCGAGCTGGGGGTTGGCCTCTTCTCGCAGATAACTAGTGACAGGACAAGGGGAAATGGCTGCAAGTTGCGCCAGGGAAGGTTCAGGTTGGAGAGGAGGAGAAAATTCTTCTCGGAAAGGGTGGTCGGGCATTGGAACGGGTTGCNGGTTTGCCCTTAGTTGCCTGGTAATGATGACCCAAAAAAGTACTTTATGCTGCTTATATTAGTCCCAATCTTGGAGCGTTTACCATCACAAGTTCGCATGTTTCGTTGTTTCCACCACAACTCACTGCCACGCACCCAGTGTGACACGGACAAATTCTCATTACTCAGGCAACACGGCAAGCAGCAGCACCAGAAAACACTTTTTCTCCATAGCCCAAAACATGATGAATAACAGGAGACCTTACAAAGAATGAAAACACGTACCAAGCCTTACACACATCAAACTGATTTCAGCTTATTTGGAAAGCATCCAAAGCCATTTTCAGCAAATCAATACATTTCAGACAGTACAGTAGATAACCTTTGTAGTAGACTTAGTTAGGATCAATTCCTGCTCCAGGGGGACAGGGATGCAGCGTACCTCATACAACACTCCTTATTCTGACAAAATTCCCACCAGGTCTAGCTGAGGTTGTAAGCTCAACAGAGCTGACAGAAACTTGTCTGGACCTACATGAAAGCAGTTCGTTTGTGTCTGCTAAGTGCAGAAGTCACAAATTAAGTTTCACAGATTCTTTATGCATTTGTACTCTTGAGGGAGTAAGATGATCTTTAATTGTGCATGTCACACTGTTTATCCTAACTGAGTGGCTAGACCGGTTCAGCTGATGATCCAGCACTGCTCTACACCATCAAAACACCATTTGTCCCCATGGAGTTTGATTATGACAGAATTAGGCGTATTTTTCCTAATGTTAAAGTACTGACATGCTAAAACCCTGAGCCCTGTGCAGACAATGAAGTCAGCAGAAGGCAAGTACAAACTGTTGTTAAGTAGGATCTGGGAAGCTTTTAACTGATTTTAACTTTCACTCCACACAAGTTTAAAAGATCCCTAAAAACAGCAACCCATTTTTGAAAGCTTCATGCCAGGGAGGGCGGCTTTCCTCCGTACACACTGGAAGATGTTACTAATTCCACGCACTGCCCACAGCTCCCACAATTATAGGTGGGACTAATGCCCTCCCTTCTCTAGCAATACTCAGAGTTATTAATCACATTAATCAGCAACTAAAAATGATTAAGCTAATATAGATGACTTTGAGGATGCAGCACAGATCATCTGACACGGCACTCCGCTCCGACACACGTGAGGAGGGAGGCATGCAGGGCATTCGGTCACACGACGGGTGCAATCCTGCCCAGGGAGCCGTTATAAAACAGCGTGCTTCCGCGTGCACCGCGTCAGACGTCATGGCAGGGACCGTGGCATTAAGCTGCTGCTGCTGCTGCAGAGAGTGCCTTCTCTCATAACCACGTGACACAGGGAACACGACAGCTCCGTGACTGCTCCTCTGATAGGAGATCCCAGATAAAGCTGGTCAGCAAGGAAGACGTGAGGAAGATTGGCTGCGTGTGGCACCAAGAGGCACGTCAGGAAGAGGGTAGCTGAGCTACCGACCCACAAAAACAATGTGACATTCAGAGACGCAGTAAAATTCATCAAATTACCTTTTCTGCTTCTGCATTGGTAAGAATTTGGGGGTAGACTCTGTTAAGCTGAAGAATAATTTTATCAACCACTTGTTCATTCAGTCGGCTATTGCTTGTAAGAAAATACGCGTCGTGTTGCAGCCGATGACAATATGACTGATCTAGAGATAAAACAAGAGGAAGAACAAACCACAGCAGTTAATTAGCAAGCCATTTTTCAATTCTGTACATTTCATTTTCCTAACAGTGGTTAAATAGCTAAAACAAAACTACCACCATCACGTAACTGTAGAAAGCTGAACTATCTGTTAGGGAAACACAACGCAGCCACATGCTTTCAAAGACCCACCCACTTAAAATTACAGACATCTGAACTCCCGGCCGGTCACTCGTGCTGCCTCTCTCTTTCCAATGAGAGAAGGTTCTAAATTATTTAGATGTCAAGCACTGATGGATATCTAATCAAACACAGTCCTAAAGTTGTCACATTGCTGAAGATACATTTTCTATTATTTATGAAGTCAGATTACGGAGTTTAAAACTAATGTGTTCTATACATTTTTTGATGTAAGTACGTATTTCACAGAGAGAGGTTCTCTCTGCTGTAGAATGGCAAAAGGACATAAATTTGGCTACAAACGATGCACCTGACCGATACTGGCACACAGCACAAGGCTTAGCGCCTGACAACTGCAGCACAGCCTGGGGTGGCATGGGACAGGACGCAGAGAGCTCGCACAGCCAGGCAAAGCCAGGGGCTGCTGAGCTGGGGGGGGTTTGGCCCCAACATCACCCAACCCTCCAAGAGCTTACTGCTGCCTTTGGTCTGCGGGAGGCTTCCGCAACATGCCCAGACTGAAGCAGAACTGGAACATCAGGAACAGCATCTCGACCAAAGAGCCATCAAGGCTTTTTTAGGGAAGGATTTCTGCCTTCTCTTCCCATGGGAGTGGGGAGAAAGGGCATGCAAAAAGCAGTACATTCTTACCATGAGAGTACACTCAAATGTACATACAAATAAACACATCTTTTTCTGATAACCCAAACCTCTGCAAATACACAAATCCAGACTTGCTGATGTTCTAGGCACCATTTCCAATTTGACAGCAATGGATTTTGCAGGAGCATAGCTGTCCCTAGAGCTGCTTTTCTACGGTCCTTAGATTAATATACAGGCACAGACTGGTTCCACGGGTTACTGTGCCCGTATCAGATTTAGAAAGAGAACATCTATGACCCTGTCTGAAGTAAGCCTTAAAATGTCAGTACAGCACTTTATGACCAAGCAGCACAGAAAACAAAACCAAAACACCCCCATTCCCAGCACACCCCCAGGACATTCCCCACTTAAAGCAAACGTATAGGTTTTACGGTATTTTGGCTTCTAGAAAATACATAACCATCAACCCTTTTGCCCTGCAATTTAGAGAAGATAAACAAAAGAATGAAGGAAAAGAGTCAGAAAACTTTGGCACGATGCAGTGCGCCTCTGCACAGCCCTTGCCCTCTCGATATCAAGATTGGGTTCTTTTGTATTACACTGTCCTTTTCCTGCACCTCTGTAGCACTAACAGCATTTACAGGAAAGGGTTCAGGAAAATCTCCCAGTGTGACCATCACACACTAATAACTTTTCCAGTGCCAGTGTCACTCCTATTCAAATAAGAACACGCAGCTATTGCTGCTGCCCAGAGAGCTGCGATTCTACAGGGACGACAGGATCTCAGTTACATTCCTACTTTTTATAAAAACACTGTATTATTTCCATGTGTTTCTAATGCCTTGCTTTTCCATGGCTCACCGTCAAGGTGGGTTTCTGGTGTGCTGTCAGAACCATACTGCCCAGACATACTTGCAGCACAAGTCCCTTTTGTTGCAAGAAGTTCGATGTTATCTGATTCAGGGCTGAGATCAAACTTCACCTCTTCAAACCAACCCACTGGCATGCACAAAAGGCTGAGGCAAGGACCAGGAGACTGTGAAGCTGTGTTTGTTCATGCAAATACTTTTTGGGGAATGAAGTGCCACATTCCCTGCAGCTTCCTCCTCCTTCTGCCTCAGCTACATGTTTTGCAGCGATTCCCTGTGTCACCAACAACTCTGTACCCTCTGCAAACTTACAAGAAACATGCATTAAAGCAGGCTCTTACAGATACCAGAGCAATTAAACTTCAAATAACGCCGTGACATCCAAACAACGAACCACAGCAAGCGCTAAAAGCACGACAAAGATCCAGCAGGATGAGTATACAAAATAAAATAAAAGCAGGCTCCAAGTGTCATCTCCTTCCCTGCTTCTTGCTCTGCTGCTGCCTTGTCATTACCGATCCCCACACGGGCAGCACGCAGAAGTCTACCAGCAGCAACGACACCAGTGTAGTTAACTGGGACCAAGCCAAGATCATTCTCTGAACGGTCAGGAGTGCTCCGCATCCTCATGGCACTTTTCATTTACACACACTCACTAAGCCATCACCAGTCTTACTGAGGGCTATTTGATGCCATCTGAAACCTGTGCGCTGGTGCACTGTATTAAGGGACACAAGTCTCTCTGAGATTTCAGGGGTGCCTCCAAAAGGCAGGAGAAGAGGATGAGACGATGCTCTTGGCCTCTCTGGCTATTGCTACACTGTGCCTGGCAAGGACAGGTCTTATGCCTGGCTCAGGCATCTGCAAGATGCTTTTCCCATCCCATGGTATGCTGCATTTCTAAGACGCGTCCATGAAGCGGTCTGCTTCCCCCCCACTCCCACAGAGACCCTTTACCTGCTTGCACCAGCACCTCCTCCAAATTACTTCAGTTTAGTATTTAGATGGGGTGCAAGGTTTAAAATGTCCTCAAGAGCAGTTATGAAGCTCAACACTAGCTCAATAAAAGCAGAGCAGAAGTATCTCACCCCTCTCTTCCAAAACCTTTCACTCCTCTAACTCTGAGAAATCTCTGCCCAAACCACACAAGGAACTGCCCTCAGGCTTCTGGAAGACCAGAGAAGTGAAACTTCCCACTGACACTGCCCACCAGAGCAGAATCATGCCCCAGCTACTAAATTTAAAGAAAACAAACAAACAAAAGCCCCACTGATCCTAGTGGCTGGAACACAGCTCCCTGCTTTGGAGTGATAAGGGTAGCTGGAAAGCAAACGGGTGCATTTGAAGTCACCACACGATGCTCCTGGACCCAGCTTGCTGCAGGAGCTCCAGCAGCTCTGTTATGGCAAGGACTTACTCCCACGCGCTGCCAGCCATGGCCCAGTTATGGGTGTACAAACACGCCCATGCTATGAGGTTTTACAACCATTGCCCACGAGCAGCAGCTTTTTAATGCTGAACACATCCATTATTTACATTTTAAGGTAACAGAAACCCCAAACCAGGTAACTTCACAACTGCAACAAGACTACTGACCTCCTGGCACATCTTAAGAACTTAGGGAATGCGTGTTTGGGATATTTTGCAAATCCATCTTTTAGCTCACTGCCTCAAAGGGGCAACAGTTATTGCAAGGAAAATTTAAAATCTTCATGCTAGGAAGACTTTGTTTTTAAGCAGCATTAAAAGGACAGTCAGCGTGCTGTTAGTCAGTACTTGCCTGAAAAGTTCAGAGTGGCAAAATCAGGAGACCCGTTCAATTAACCACCGCTTACAGCACAGGCATGGCATCGCCAGGCATTTAACGCTTCAGACAGCAGGAGGATTGCATAGATCTCCGAATTTGTAATTTGATGTTATCGCAGCTAAACCATTAATCTAACTGGGCTAAATCCTATCCGCTGGCTTTGGACCCAGCCCCAGGTTTGCTTAAGCATGCAGCTGCAGTGGAGGAGCCTGCAGACTTCGACCTAGCTGGAGGGCTGGTCAGCGGTGGGCTGAGCTCAGTGCACTGAAAAGAAGTGGCAAATTACAGCCCAGATTGGGCATCACATCATTGAAGCCGATTGCTTAAAGAAACGCCAGTATTTTCCTTACTCAGAGGAAACGTGAACCTGCCAAAGAGCCAGACAGGAAACTTGGGAACTGCCTTTGAAAGTTGAGAAGAAAACATGACTAATAATTTCGTGTTATTGACTTATAATTACTCTAAGGCCTTGACACAGCATACATAACTGCTTTTTTTCTTACCCAAAGGCAAAAGGCCTCTGGCACACAGCACTAACACACACAGCCCGCACCTGACCGCGCACACGGAAGGGAAGGAAGTACACCTATAATTAAGAGGTATCAGAGAAAAGCAAGAGATTACTGGTTATTTGTAGCCAGCAGCTCCTCAAACAGAGGACAGAATACATAAAATCAGTGATCATAAATGCACAAGCAGCAAATGACAGTAACGAAGCAGCACACTCATCATTTTTCACCTACAGATAAAAATCACCCCGGTTGCAACCCTTCAATAAAATGACACATCTCTATTCTTCCTTCCAAACGGGCAATTAGGTTCCTGGCAATAGCTGCAGAATGATCCAGCCATTATACTAAGTGCTGGCATTTTAAGGCTGCTGAAATATATTCTGCTTTTGGAAGCAACAAGGCTCATAAAAAATCTGATCGTATGCAACCGCAACGTGCCAGAGTGTCTTCTACAGCACCTGCAGGAGAAATGCCAAGGGTGACAGTGGCACCTTCCCCCAGCTCTGCCTAATCGAATGGCAGAGTGTTCACAGGGAGCGAACTCCTAACCCAGGCACCTGGCAGCAGCCAGGCTGTCAGACAAGCGCGGTGGCATTGGCACTCTTGCTCCATGTGGTGAGGTGTCGGGTCCCTGAAAGCTGTCACTGGCCACTGGCACAACGATAACACAGCTTTCAGGTTATACCGGCTGTCAAAAATCCCTTTGTAACTTCAATTCTGCTTAATTATTCTTATGAAAGACCCTGTGTTGTTTTCTGCACAGGGAATATCAAATGGGATTTTGCCTCTTGCAGTCCCCTGCATACGCTCCTCCACGATTTACTTTCGCTGCCCTTCTGGATAAAACCACGCTGCCCTAGGGACCTGCCACCTTAGGCTGGGGTCTGCATCACCCCTCAGGTTTATCACAGTACATTAATAAATCCAGCTGCATTCCAGACTCGTAGGCTGCGATCAGCCCCTCCTCACTAAGCTGCAGCTCTCATCCGTGCTTGGGGCCCGGGAGCACAAATGCTGCCAACCACCTTATGTGGAGCAGGAACACCTTTGCAATTAATAACTCCACCAATATTTACATAAGGACTCTTGATCCTGTCTCTGACACCAATGTATCTTCATTATGGTTTCATCTTTTGTTTGTTTTCCCCTTAAAAGCCTACTCCAATTTACCAAGCAAACAGACAGGATCATCACAAGCAGATAAATTTAAATACAACAGACCCAAAACCCAACACATCTCTCCAGCCTCTCCCTAACACCACATACAATCTGTAAACATCCCCTCCAGAAACCTCAACGGTATCTGCTCTGCAACGCAAACACCCGTTGCAGCTTCTGTAAAACTCCTGGAAGATTTACATGAACTTTTTAGAGACAACCTAACAACCAAAACCTTGAAGATGCGTGACCTGCCATTTGTACGTGTCCATGCGAACTCCCCGCTGAAGCGTCTCAGGAAAGAACTGAAAAAGTCTCTCTCAACAAACATTAGCTTAATGCTAATTTGGTTTTGCCTTTTTCCCTTCAAGAGCCCAGGAAAGGGGTGCTGAGGATCTAAGAAGGAATTTGGCTGCAGAGAAACAGTCTGAGATGATCAGACAGCACTGGTCTCCAAACGCACCCCTGATGAAGAGCAACTGGTCTGCTCCTCTGGGCTGGAAAGGGCCATACAGAGGTGAGAGGCAACGTGCCACCCCCCCAGCTGCACTCACTGCCACATACTGCTGCTGCTGGCAAGTTAGTCAAGGGCGTCTGACAGCAACTCATAGAAACACAGAATCTTTAAGGTTGGAAAAGAGCTCTAAGATCAGTGAGTCCAACCATCAACCCAACACCACCAGGTCTACTAATCCATGTCCCGCAGTCCCACGGCCACACACTGTTTGAACCTCTCCAGGGACAGTGACTCCTCCACCTCCCTGTGCAGCCTGTCCCAACTCAGGTCTACCCTTTTGAGGAAGAAGTTTCTCCTAATCACAGAATCCCAGATTGGTAGGGGTTGGAAGGGACCTCTAGAGATCATCGAGTCCAACCCCACCGCCAAAGCAGGTGCCCTACACTGGGCTGCACAGGGAGGCATCCAGACAGGTCTTGAATATCTGTAGAGAAGGAGACTCCACAGCCTCTCTGGGCAGCCTGTCCCAGTGCTCCGTCACCCTCACCACGGAGAAGTTCTTTCTCATGTTTGAGTTGAACTTCCTGTGTTCCAGTTTTTGGCCACTGCCCCTTGTTCTCTCACTACCCACCACCGAAAAGAGTTTGGCCTCGTCCAATTGTCCCCCACAGTTTAGATACTTATAAACACTGATCAGATC
>VWZZ01001115.1:191168-230088 GCA_013399095.1 Psophia crepitans
TGGATGGGGCTTTGGGCAGCCTGGGCTGGTGGGGGGTGTCCCTGCCCATGGCAGGGGGTGGGACTGGGTGGGCTGGGAGGTCCCTTCCAACCCAAACCAGGCTGGGATTCTGTGATAATTATACAGGAGCCTTTCAACACCAGCTCTATCAATCAGTTTTCCCTTCATAGTAGTCCTTAAAAAAAAAAGTAGAAAGGATCACCTCCTCATGTTACTGATGGAAGAAACAAATGAGGTTCCTTGTATTGCTTTTAGGGGGACAAGATTTGATCAGAGTTTACACAGTCATCTGTTATAAGGTATAGCTCCAAATAGCACCCAAATTTGAAGGGTACTGCTCCACCCCCAGCAAGAGTTTATTAAAATCTCACAGAGGAACCTCACTTTACTCCTGTTGGAGGCTGTTAACTGACTCTTGCCTGTGGTCTGACTTGTTGTTTTTTGTGGGGAAATGAGCCCAAGCTGAGGTGAAACAAGTCCCAGAGATCTTTCAAGCATGTATCACTAGCTTTTCTGGACTTTTTCTCATCTGTGCGTTACCCTACCCAATTCCCAAACCTGAGAAGCTCTTATACTTCTCAACAGTTACTAAATGTGCTGAAGATGAAATAGTCTCACAGATGCAGTCAAGCAGAGCCACTTTTCTGAAGCAACCCGGAGGAGCGTGCAGGTCTCGGCTCTGCCTGGAGGTCCTCCACCTGCAGGGTGCTCATTGTGATGTTGCTTTTCTGCTCTTTCTTCAGGGTTTTGGTTTGTTTTTTTTTCTGGGCACAACAACTACTGCACTATGGTATTTAGATATGGTGTACGTTCTGCAGATAACTTGTAAACCGTATCAGATGTCATCAGGTAGCATTTATGTGGGTCATCCCTGAAACTTCCACAGACCACTAAAGAAATCCCTAAATCATCACAACATGTATATCAGAGTCTAACAGCTTCTTGCTGAGCTATCAATGATATGAAAGGATGCAACTGTAAGTCATCTCTAAAGCTACCAGCTGGCGTGTTGCCAAATTTCCTTCTTGGTCCTTCCAAGCAGAAGATTCAATTACATCTACCATTTAATTAAAGTTACTAAAAAGTTATGCTGCATGACATTGTTAAAAAAAATAGTTGCAAAAGCCATTTACATCTGACAATAAGTTATAGCAGATTCATTTAGCGGCTCTAAGATACCACTGATGACTGGGATGTTTTGGAAGCAAAATTGTTAGAGGTCTCTGCCTCCTCTCCACCCCAAACCATCAGTCATTTAGATCCTGGGTTTGCCGATGGTGTCTGGTGTAATCAGAGGGCTCCTGCCTTCCCGTGCCGCGCCATGCCATGTCAGACTGGCGGCATGGGCCGCTTCCTGCAGGCTGTTGCCTTCCATCAGTGTCACAGTCCTGCCACTTTTCTGGGTCCTGAACTTCTCATGGAAGCTTTGAGCAATGCTAGCCCATAACCAAAAGTTAGGCTGACAGCAGCAGAGCATCCTGAGGAAAAAAAAGAGCATCTTTAAAGACTTCCAGGATAACACCCAAGGGACAGGTATCCAGGAGAAGGCCTGCCTGCCCATAAATCCATGTGGAAAGCTCCATGAAAGCAGTGTTAGCTCTACAGTAGGTACCCTGGTGTCCATCCCAAGCTTGATGGCTCCATCCAGATCAAAATGCAGTATTTCCCTTTCTTTCAACCACAGAAGACGTGTCAAGGTCATACATAACATTTGACAGCTTCAAGTAGTCATGAATCATGAGTCAGGCCTCCCCTAAATCATGTCGTTACCACCAAAAAACCCTTCAGCCTTGTGAGCTGCTTCTGCTGTTTGACACTTCAGGACTGAAACTTCTCCCTCCAAACACACATGTTAGAGCCTGACTTATTTTTAAATAGAAGCTGTGATTTTTACATATTCATCCAACTCTACCATTTGTGTCTTAAGAAAGTAAGAAATACCACAAGACTTGTGACAAAACCCACAGGATGTGGCGACACTGCACTCTGCGACGCCCCCCACATACGAGCAGGTGTTCCCAGAGGAGATGTTTCTGTGAGGAGGTGCTGCTGCAGGCGCGGGGTTCGCTGGGTTCCCGAGCAGAGCACCCAGCGCTTCCCAGGCTC
This sequence comes from Psophia crepitans, assembly GCA_013399095.1. Lineage (NCBI taxonomy): Eukaryota > Metazoa > Chordata > Aves > Gruiformes > Psophiidae > Psophia > Psophia crepitans. The sequence continues at coordinate 193,275 of VWZZ01001115.1, forward strand.
GGGCGCACCAGGGCTTCCAGCATGGCAAAGGCATTTTTAACTTGGTTTCAAAGATTGAATTTTCATTTAAAAGGGCGTAAGGATCACATACCCTCCTACAGCAAACCGTTCGTTGGCTTAAAAACCGTTCCCTGTTTGGTGTGTAGCATAAGGTCCTAAAAACCTGTCTTTTCTGCAGACAGACCAGTGCAGCAGCCTCAGCACAGCTGCCCGCTCGAGGAAAAATTTTAGAAGACAGGCTGAGGGAATAAGCAAAACGGCCAATAAGCCCTTGCTCTGCTAAACACTACTGCCAAATTTTTGATCTGTGAAGAATTCCTCAGTCATACTGTAACGTACATCAATAAAATTCTAAGCATGTGTGCAGGGAGGGGGCTGTCTTGTGCTTGTTTGCAGCATTTTAACTTGTTCTTTAAGTGCAAGCCGTCAGTTCCATAAAATACACGGGGAAATGCAAGTCTTCTGTAGCAGAAATGGGAGCCTGAACCCAGCTGAAACAACCGGCTGGCAAACGTTTAAGGGTTAACTTAATAAAGGCGAGTTTTAAAATGTCTATTTTAGATTCTCAGCTGCTTTCATCTCCTTCCTGCACAGCACTTCTTTTCCTTCTGACAATAAATAATGTTCACATGAGCAATAAAGCTAACTCCAGGGGGTGCAGCCGTCATAAACTAAGCACAGTCCCAGAGAGAACCGAGCCACAAATCTTATGAGAACAGTATGGGTGTTGGTTCCTTAGCTTGTAACTTTGCTGCTTCTTGTGTTAGACACCTAAATAAATGTGATGCGATGCTCTGGCACCGAGACAGGAAATTTACCTGCCTTCCCTGTGGCTTCCCATGGCCATCAATGTCCTTGTCATCTCAAGGTTTTACTTTTCCCCCATCACGCATTACTCAGCTTGGCCTCATCTGTGGGACAGGGTACCTGGGCTCCCTTCTCACGCGCTGCGTTGACCCAGACATCCCAGTGACTGTGTTTATTTCACTCGGTGACTCGGTCAACAGCAAGGTGACCATGAGCCAGCAGTGTGCCCAGGCTGCCAGGAGGGNCGCCACAGCACAAAAAGGACATAAAACTGTTGGGGGAGTGTCCAGAGGAGGGAACAAAGGTGGGGAAGGGTCTGGAGGGGAAGGCGTGTGAGGAGAGGCTGAAGGCCCTGGGCTGGTTCAGCCTGGAGAAGAGGAGGCTGAGGGCAGAGCTCATGGGGCCTCCAGCTTCCTCCCGAGGGGGAGCCAAGGGGCAGGCGCTGATCTCCTCCCTCTGGGGCCCAGCGACAGAACCCCAGGGAACGGCCTGGAGCTGCCCCAGGGGAGGGTTAGGGTGGGGATCAGGAGAAGGTTCTTCCCCCAGAGGGTGGTGGGGCCCTGGCACAGGCTCCCCAGGGCAGTGGTCACCGCCCCGAGCTGGGCTGAGTTCAAGCAGCGTCTGGCCAACGCTCTCAGCCATCTGCTATGATGGGGCTGGGCCTGTGTGGGGCCAGGGGTTGGGCTGGTGGGCCTGGGGGGGCCTTGCCAGCTCAGGGTATTCTGTGATTCTATGATTCATATTATTGCATTTTAAAGTCACATGATAAAATTAAAACACCTGAGGGCTACATCATGAAATCCAATTAACAGAATTGCAGAAATGTGGTAGAGGAAGGAAATTCAATAGAGCTGCAGAGAGGCAGGATCAAGCAAAACACCCTCCACACATGGACCTTAGCTGCTTCTAGCGAGTCAGGCACGGTATTACTAGCAGGACAGACCAGTTCCCTCCCAGGCTCACCGCTCTGTTTAGTCCTAGGCTGAGATGTGCCTTCTTTGCAAATGGATCGTTTAATCATTTGTCCTATGCTCAGAGAGGCACCTTCATTCTGGTACTTCTTGAGGGTCTCTAGTCTCCCCTTTTTAAAGTTAGATTTGCCCTTTCCCACCTTCTAAGACCTCCCTCATCCCTTCACAGTTTCCTGAAGCTGGATCAACGATGGTTCAAGTATTGTGTAGTGCTTTAGGATTAATTTCATGGTGGAGTCAAATTTATCTTAATATTTGTGTTCTTTTTCTAGTTTTATTCCAGGCTAATTCCTAATTCTAGTTTTATTCCAGGCTTTATTCCTAATTATTTCATTGCATTAACCCGTGAACTTTTCAGAGATGCCTGATCCAGAGTAGACTTACGTGGCTGTCAACTCTGGCTCTACATTTGCTTTTCCCAAGAAATACCTGTAGCTTTACTCTCTGTTTCTTCCAGTGTATTTTTCCCTTCTTTCATTTCCCTTGCTTGCTGCAACTCACATCACCTCTTATCTTTCTGAACAGCTTCACTCACCTCTTTCTGTGCTGTTCCTCCGTCATCTGCCACATTTCCTTTTATTTTTTAGTTTTTTCGCTCTGATTTTCATGTCCTCGCAGTTCCTGAGGCAGCTGTGTCAGATTTTCGCTGTCCTCTGCACCGGGTTTGTCTGGCGTGCCTTTCAACAGTCTCCGCTAGTGACTGCCAGCCCTCCTGCGCCCCATCTATCAGACTGGCTCTGCACAGATCCTTTGTACTTGTTACTTCGGAATGTCGAAATTTGCCTTTTAGTCCCTTTTCCTTACTCTGCTGCTCTTCCTCCTTGCCTTAAAAATGCGATGTCACTTCTTTTCACATTCACCCAAATGTCACTTTGGATTTTTAACAAGTTTTTCCCTGCTACGGTCAGAAGCCACTGCCACCCCTTCCCACCACTTTCAGGAATAAAGCAGTCACCACGACATATGTTTGAACTCCTGGCGGCTGCACACTTTCCAGCAGAGAATTAAGACAAAGTCACCTGATATTGAAGATGGTTCTGTCATTTCCCCAAGCAAATTTCTGCCAGCTCCTCCTCCTGATGGCAGTTGGTGCTGGACAGCCAGCGGCCCGTGCTCCACGGTCCTTCGCCCTTCGTTCTCCAACCGCAGACATTAATTAGTGAGTGTTTCACCTCTTGCTGAACTTCAGAGAATGTATAGACCTTTCTTCTCACGTGTCCCACCTGAAACAAGCTATCATTTACTATGCCAAGACCCTAGTCCTCTCATTTGTCCCATGAGCACTAGTAATTCTTATTAAATTGTACCTTCTATTTATGTGGAAAGCCTTTAACTCCTTTGCATTTAATCCTCAGGTACCAGCCCTATGTACAGGAGCTTCACAGATCCTTGCTGGGTTTCCCAGCCCTTGTTCCTCTCTACGCTCCTTTCACACATTTTGTTATTTTCAGCCACCTGCAGACTTCCACCACCAACACTACTGAAGCCTTGGCTCTCAAACAGGACCCAGGAGTGCTTTCCTCTGGCGGGTGGAGCCCTGCCAGAAAGCCCCAGGCCAGCAGAGAGGAAGAGCTGCCGCTGCGGTGGTGCAGCCCCCGGCCACTCTGAGAGTGCAGGATGAGCCCCGTGGTGCTGATATCTAGGAGGCAAGTGCAGTGACTTGGGTGTCAGGTGCTCTGGCTGCTCCTGGGCTGTCTGCTGCCTGAATGGTACGTCAGGATGAACCATGCATGGTCAGGACAAACCATCCAAGGTCAGGATGAGCCATGCACCATCAGGACAGCCCATCCATGGTCAGGATGAGCCATGCACAGTTGGGATAAACCATGCACGGTCACAACAAGCCATGCATGCTTTGGGAAAGACTCCCATTGTGCTGTTATCTTGGGTCCAAGTGCAGGAGCCAGGCACCCCTTGGCCACACCTGGGCCACCAGCTCTCTGAATTGTCTACCAGAATGGCTCCAACTGTGGCCAGAATGGAGAATCCTGACTAAAGCCAATCACCTCGAGATCCTACAGGTAGCGATCCAAAAGTGAGACCCTTGAGCTCTCCAGGACCGCAGTGGGCTGCGTGACCCCTGAGCTGGGACACCTCTCAGGGTAGATTTCATTGGGATTCAAAGATCATCCATCAGTGATTTCGTACGGACTCAAAGGCCTGGTTCTGCGATGTTCACTGCCCGCCCGTTGATGGATGCCGGTGCGTAAAAGTGAGTAATTCATGAAACTACAAGAAGGGAAATGTTAATCACAGGTTAACCTGTGTGTGCGCGTGCAGTTTGGTTCAGAACTGTTTGCCTGTCTGTCTGTCTGTAGTTTGGTGCAGGACCGTCTGTCTGCCTGTACGTGTGATTTGATTTAACCCCCATCTGTGTGTGCAACCCTTTTTTTGGGTGACCCTCCATTCTCAAATCTTTAACTAAGTCACTATTTTGATTGTAACAAATTCCATCGAATCGCTCTGTTAGATTGGCTGATGATTAAGTGCTGTTAATAGTTATAAAACCTAATATCATGATCTATCTCAAAATTATTAATAAATCCTAAGTTTCTCCTAAACCAAAGCGCTGTAACGAAATCTCACTCGCGCCAGCCGCTCCGACGGCTGGAGTGCATAGCTCGGAGCAGAGATTCCACACCACTGCATCTCATTCCTCACCGGGGACCCAGCTGGCCCCTCTTAGGGACTGCCTAGGGAGGATAACCCAGCTCCTCAAAAACTTTCTGACCTTTCTGCATCCTCCCAAACCTTGGCAGACGCTGCGAGGTGCCTGGCACGGCTGTGGCCGGGTTGGTGGTGCCTGCAGCCGACGCGACAGCGCGGCCCAAAGCTAAGGCTGCCCGTGGGATGCAGGAGCACAGGGGCTGGCTGGGTACCAAAAACCTGCAGGCAAAACGGCTCACGGCACAGATACGTCCTGATAAACATTGGCTAGTGTTAATTTAGTGAATTGAGAACTTAATTGGAACGAGTGTTGAGAAGTTCAACGCTCCTTTTCGCGGCACGTGCTAAGAAGTGCAGTGCAGGGGTGCAGCCTGTTGGAATGCAGAAGAACTGAGCTTATTAGGGAAAAAAAAACAAAAACCCTCCTTTGCTGCACCTTCCAACTAGCTGAAGTTCAAGTGAGTATTTTTGATCTCTGCTGCGTATGGCCAGGATGGAACAGGGTGTTTCTAGACCTGCCGGTAAGGTACAGTGATTTGAATGTCAAAACTGAGACTTCAGAACTGGAGGTCTTGAGAAGATACCTGGTTCATAACAAGTGGGACACACAATGAAACAATTTCTGAAGATTCCTATAAGTTCATACTTCCATTATGACAGGAATGTGACAATATCCATTAGACAGGTGATGACAGGAGAATTAATAAGGCTTTAAGTTGAACAAAAACAACTATGCTGTGTAACTGTAAGATATACGTGTGTGTGTGTGTGTGTGTGTGCATATAAACAGCAGAGTAAGAGCCATGGCAGTTACCTAACTACCCAAAACGGACAAAACAGGAAACGAACCACCCTTGTTTCCTCACACAGTGAACACATTAATAATTGGAAAAGCAGGCAGGTTTCCAAAAAATGACAGAGAATCACAGAATCTTTAAGGTTGGAAAAGCCCTCTAAGATCATTGAGTCCAACCATCAGCCCAACCCCCCCATGGCTACTAACCCCTGTCCCGCAGTGCCACGGCCACACGCTGTTTGAACCCCTCCAGGGATGGGGACTCCCCCCTCCCTGGGCAGCCTGTCCCCAGCCCTGACCACTCTGTTGGGGAAGGGATTTTTCCTGATATCCAACCGGACCCTCCCTGGGAGCAATTTGAGGCTGTTCCCTCTTGTCCCATTCTTTGGTGCTGGGGAGCAGAGACCAGCCCCCCCTGCCCACCCCTCCTGTCAGGGAGCTGCAGAGAGCGATCAGGTCTGCCCTCAGCCTCCTCTTCTCCAGACTGAACCCCCCAGGTCCCTCAGCCGCCCCCCCAGACTGGGGCTCCAGACCCCTCACCAGCTTCGTTGCCCTTCTATTGCCCCCTTTATTTGGAGTGCTCTCACGGGGATGCTGCAGCAACCATCTGAGCCACGCTGCTCCAGCAGGCTGCGCCGCCTTCCCTCCTCCCGCAAACCTGCGCACGGGCTGCTCTCTCGCACCGACACGCACAGCAGCTGGAGGGGCTCAGTGGTGCGGGCCCTCGCGGGGCAGAGCGTGCCATGGGAAGGCAGCACATCTCCATACGCTCGCCCCTCTGCGACAGGCTGGTGCATCTGGAGACGCGCCTCTGCTGCACCCGTCTCAGACGGTCCCTAGGTGCGGAGCAGATGAATTAAACAGAAAGGCCTTCCTGATACAAAACAATGGGGGCTTTTAATTAAAAACAAAATTTTATTGTATTTCTATCATACTACTGTGTAAAAATATGGGGGATTTTTCATTCTGAAATGCTTATAAAAAACGCTGGTTAAAAGAAGGCTGTGGTCTTACGAATGTGCAGTGATCGTCAGTGACTTTGTATGAGCAAATACACAGACTGGCTGCCCTTTCTCGCTAGATGTACAGCAGAATGATGTCATGCTTTTGCCATGGTCACAATACATAGCACACCGCAGAGAATGGCAACGGACCGCCCGCCTCAGCATCCATTTCTTTTTATTTGTATCAGACCTTGAAGCATTTCTGTTAAATAACCATCTTGGAATATAGAAAACTTTCAAATTCATATGAATAATGAACTTTCTGTGTTGTCTTTAAGGCACATATTTCTATCCAAATTTCATTTTGGTCCAGAGGAGCAATTGGTTTTCAGACAGCAGCTATCCAGGTATCTGACACCTCGGTTTGTTGTAATTATCCCTGTGTCCGTAGACTTCAACCACATGGATTGAATTCACTGTCTGCACCGCAGCGTTGTGTGCCGGTACAGCTTGTTCCACAGGTACACCACTGCTCCTGGTTAACTTAGGCAGCTGATCGTTGTCGTTGCAATGCCCAGGAGCTAGGATGTCCCGAGTCCACTCCTCTTGGAACCTGTAAGCATGAAAGGAAAAGTTATTTGTGTTTCATTTGCTCCGGTGAGGAGACAGAGCTTTCTCATGCATTTCAGTTGCACATCAGGCATTTTGCAAACAACTTGTGCCGTACCACACGGACTCGCTTCTCCTAGCACGAAAACCAGCTGGCAGCAGTGGGGCACATAACCGTGTCTCCGTAAAAGCTGATGCAGACCTTGAAAAGACTTGTGAGGTTGGTTTTATTTGGGGTTGGGGCAGATGTCGTTTGTTTTTCCACCGAACGAGTCCCCAGCTTCAATTCAACACTACGCTGTCTGGAGAATATCCCTAAGAACACCTGAACGCCGAGACTGGTGCAGAAGGCAAGTCCCTGCTTGGTTAGCGAAGCACCGCTGGGACCACAAGAGCCAGCTGTGCTCCGTGGGACCTGAGGATCCCCAGAAGGGACCACAGGCTGGGACTGGGTATTTGCCAGCTGCGTCCGTACGCAGCACTGGCGGACCCCGGCCCATCCTGCACCCCGGGACAGGGCTTGCCTCGCGACGGCAAAGAACCTCACAGTGGCTGGTGCGGGCCGAGCAGCGGCGGGCAGAGGTGGCAGGGTCGCTGAAAAGACGCTCGGTAAACTGCCCACAACTCCTTCAGGAACACGGGGACGTGTGGGGGTGTGAGACCGGCTTGTTGTTGAACTCTGCCGCAAGAGGCATGACGCAGCTGGCTTCAAGCGCACAGCTCTGAGCCAGCAGCAGGTAAGACGCGGCCCCGCTGGGTTTGTGCCACATCACCGTAGCCTGAGCACTGTAAAACTACCAGTTACTCCGTGGCAGCTGCCTGCACCAGGGCAGACGCCGCGGCTGCTTGCCCCACAGGCACTGCAGGTGAGCTAGCTCACGTGGTTCCTCCAGCTTCCTCTGAAGCCGGTGGTGGTGGCCACTGAAGGCAGCAGCCTGCACACCCACATCCAGGACGTGGTCTTACCCTTGCATATACGAACCGCTGGTCAGGAAACAGAAGCTGCGTTCTGCAGTCACCAGCTGCAGAAAGCCAGCAGAAATGCTCGTACACAAAAACGTGCGTACACACAGGAACTGCCGGGGAGTTACAGAGAGTGAAACCAAATCACCGAGTTCTTGCTGTTCTGGTACACAGTAGGTAAACTGCAGTTACATCTTTCCTGTAAAGGACAATCAATCCTGCTCTTCACTGGAAAGCTGTAGTACAAAACTACCTGGGGCATGAACTACGGTCGGTGTAAAGGCAGCTTAAAACACCTCTGCATTTGATGGGAGAAGGCACTGTACCAGCACAGTCAGAATACGCTCACGGAGCAGGCACTCCGATGAGCTGAATTCACCCACCGGTCATTTGGACCATCACAAACTCATCTATTTCTCAAAAAAAAACCCCACCCCACCCCAGCTTGGTAGCTTTACCCACTTTGTGTTGACCAGCACTGTTTTAACTGTGCCTTTTCATCTCGGTGCATCAAGCAGCCCTCAAGATCTTTGTGCTGGACACCACAACGCCTGTCCGAGTGCCCCTGTGGCTGCCCGCAGGGAACAGGAGCTACGTGGAGTAAGGCTGCAGATCTCACTGCTGAAAGCGAATCTTCTGAGATACTTGCTACGGTGCATTTATTTTTTTTAATAGTACGAGGATCTCAGTTCTGTCTTCTTGAGGTGGTAGACAGTAGTGACAAAATAAAAATGAAACCAAAAGAGCGTGTGCAGGGAGCAGAACTGGGATAAAGTTTTGCGTGGGGTAGCCACAGCCTTTGCAAATAGCCCTGCAAGGACTGTAGTTCAAATCTGGGTATTCATGCAATAAATACAGTTTACCTGGGCAGAATTCATTCTGTTCTGATGTTCTCTCCTATAAAGCTCCACATTGTGAAACTCTGCAGTTATCCACAGTCCACCACCAACTCAGAAAGTGCAACTGGGTAAAAGTGTACTGGGAGGACAACTACACTCCTGGCTAAGCAACCTCTTCCTCCCATTTCAGGAACTATTAAGGTTTCTGGAGTGAGTCCAGAGGAGGTCACAAAGTTGATGCGAGGGCTGGAGCCCCTCTGCTGCGAGGACAGACTGAGGGAGTTGGGCTTGTTCAGCCTGGAGAAGAGAAGGCTGCGGGGAGACCTCACTGCGGCCTTCCAGTGCCTGCAGGGGCTGCAGGAAAGCTGGAGAGGGGCTGGTTATCAGGGGGTGCAGGGACAGGCCAAGGGGGTGGGTTTGAACTAAAAGAGGGGAGCTGGAGCTGAGCTGTGAGGCAGCAATCCTTCCCTGGGAGGGTGCTGAGGCCCTGGCACAGGGTGCCCCGAGAAGCTGTGGCTGCCCCTGGCTCCCTGGCAGTGCCCAAGGCCAGGTTGGATGGGGCTTTGGGCAGCCTGGGCTGGTGGGGGGTGTCCCTGCCCATGGCAGGGGGTGGCACTGGGTGGGCTGGGAGGTCCCTTCCCACCCAAACCAGTCTGGGATTCCACTGACTGAAGTAAGCCCAGGACGAGGTGACAGCAGGCACCCTCCCTTCGCTGCAGTACATGTCCCTCTGTGCATGTCAGAGGGACGCTGAAGCCAGCTGAGCTCCTCCTAAGGGGGCTGAGAAGAGCTGTTAAGAGGGCTGCAGTGTCGGCAGGGGACAGATAAGTGTGCACGCCGCGGGCTCGGTGGCTAACAGCCAGACGCGGCCTTCAGCCTGCACTTTCATCCTCGGGAGCTCCATACTTTATCCCGAATAAGTGGGAATTTCTTCCAAGCTCTTCAACCTTCCTTAACTCCAGTTTCCAACTGGGCTGCTTCAGAACATCACGGTAAGAGGGTCAGAAGACCTCCCTGTACTCCTGTCTGGAAACGCAAACCCGCCCCAGGCCGCCAGGTGCTGAACGGCCTGGCGAGACGCACAACGCATTTGAGGAGGACAGGCTTTATGCGCCAGATGAAGCCGGAGCTCCCCTCTGGGGAGAAGAACAGCCACCGTAACATTGCTCAGTGGCTTTTAGAGGATTCACAAGAATTTTGCTTTGTGTGACTTGAGAGCTGTTCCTAGCCGGAGGGGAAAACGCTGTTAACGGGACATCCGAGCAGTGTGAGAACGGAGGGCGGCGGGGCCGCCCCAATGCTGCCCGGTGCCGGCGCTGGCTCTGAGAAGAGATTCTTACACTTTTCAGAGGGGATTTCGTTGTTATCATTGTTGTTGCTTTATGTCTGGTGACTTTGTCCGAGACCCTGGGGTAATCATGGCAGCATTACGAAAACAACAATAGCAGCTTTATTGAAAGCACATGTTGCTGCGCACGCGCCCTCCGCGCTTGTCGCGGTGACAATTAAGACTGAAATTCAGAGATGGGTATAATTTAGCAGGCAGCTATCCTACCCTTTGCGACAGGGCCCCAAGGCGAAACCACAGCTCACTTCCCCTGCCTGGTCTTTCGCTGAAACATGTGTCAAAAGGTACTGGGAGATTTCAGTCTCTGAAAGGTGGCGGAGGAGGGCGGGGAGGGGACGGGAACACAGGGCACAGTAATAACAAATTCAGGGGAAAAAAGCCCTCCATGAATAGAGAAACTCAAGGTGGGCCAACTCGCAGGGTGGGACAATCTACATAAAAGCCTGAGCAGGAAATCTGCGCTGAGTCTCCCCTCCGGTCCTAAGTGCCACACAATCACACATCGCATGGGTAGGGAACCGCGTTAATTACGTACAATTGTATCAAACGGGTCATTTGCTCTTGGGAGCCATTTCACTGGATGCTTGATGTAGCGAAGTATTCACCACCACAGCGAGGATCTGTCCCACACCTCTGCCCGCAGCCCTGGGAGCAGCCCACTGGTGGCTCTCTGCAATTTAAGCTGCGAGGGGGTGGAGAGCACATTCACACATTCCTTCTAGGTGTCCTGGTGGGCTTTTCTTGTTCTACTTACACTTTCCATCAAGCTTTGCAGCAGCTTGTCTCTGAACATGGGTATTTCTTCAAGTGTTGTCTCCTTTCACTGCAGTAAACCTACCCCACACTACCCTGCTAGCAGAAGGGCATCAGCTCCTTCAGCTTTTTAATCTCTTCTACTTGGGTGTTGAGAGGGGAAAAGCAGCTGGGAAAGTGTCCTCAGGGGTGCAGAGGGCAAGGTAGGCATTTGGCCAAGTGTCCCATCCCATCCTGTCCATACTTTGAGAAGGTCTTTTGGCTTACAGCCATGCTCCTCAGCAAGCTTGGGCAGGCAGGAACACTTCTTAGAGCAGTTTCTGATTTGTGCCTTCCTTGCAACCCCTTACACAAGGTAGTGGAAAACTTCAACCATTATAGCCACTAAATCGAAGAGAAAAACATGCTTCATTTTACTGAGGAAGACAAAGCTATGAGCTAACTTCACCAACCTTGCGCACGAGTTCTTGGACTGACGGGAAAGGATGAGTTGCCTCTCCAAAGAGCTTTGGGGTTTTTTTGCAAAAGCGTTTCACTCAGACATCTTTATTGTTCATAGAATCCCAGACTGGTTTGGGTTGGAAGAGACCTCACAGCCCACCCAGTGCCACCCCCTGCCATGGGCAGGGACACCTCCCACCAGCCCAGGCTGCCCAAAGCCCCATCCAGCCTGGCCTTGGGCACTGCCAGGGAGCCAGGGGCAGCCACAGCTTCTCGGGGCACCCTGTGCCAGGGCCTCAGCACCCTCCCAGGGAAGGATTGCTGCCTCCCAGCTCAGCTCCAGCTCCCCTCTCTTAGCTCAAACCCACCCCCTCGGCCTGTCCCTGCACCCCCTGATAACCAGCCCCTCTCCAGCTTTCCTGCAGCCCCTGCAGGCACTGGAAGGCCGCAGTGAGGTCTCCCCGCAGCCTTCTCTTCTCCAGGCTGAACAAGTCCAACTCCCTCAGCCTGTCCTCGTACCAGAGGGGCTCCAGCCCTCGCATCAACTTCATGGCCTCCTCTGGACTTGCTCCAGCAAGTTTTTGGATTGTCCTTACTTGTTTTTTGCCAGTACACCACTAATGCACCTTGTAGTCACAAAGGGCTCCAGTACAAAAATTTCAGGTACTAAAAATATCTTCTGTGGGAGAATATACTAGCCCGTTTCTCTGCAGAAGAGTTTTTCATCTTGATAATATGCTCCAGCTGTAGTGGGTATCTGAAAGAGGACTTTAAACCTACTGAGACAAGGGCTTTTCCATTTGACTCCCTCCTGCAGTCAGATCAGCTACTTCATAGAGAATGTTTTATAACTTGGCCTAGAGCTGTGTAAAATAATTCACCTCAAAACAGCCCAAATTTGGAATGCACAACTTCTTCCAAATGCTTCCACACCGCGGGAGGGGGGGAAAAAAATCACCAAATTTCTTTGCTGCTCTTTAGATGTATTTCTGAGCTGGACTGGTTCCTTTCTGGTTGTCATCTTAGCTGACAGAGGATGAAAAGGGGTCAGTCTGCAGCTAAATTCAGTTCTCCCTGAGCGTGGAAGACACCGGACCATCAATTCTCCCTTGCAAAATAACGGCGCATCCCTGAGTCAGGGGAGTACCTATTCCAGGACAGGTTACACCACTGTTATGCTGTAAAAGCAAAGACAATAGAGGTTTTCCACGGTGTGGCTATTTCTTACCATAATTAGGAAGTTGGTGCCAACTGAAACGAGCTCTCTCAGCGTTTTCTTATTGCTAGCTATCTGCATTTCTCCCGGGACAGCTATCTTCTGTGCTGCTGATGGATAAATACGCTCCGTCTCAAACAGCAGAGTGCCCAGCTCTGCAATGTCTTTGCACGCCGAGGAGGGTTTGAGTTTGCTCTCACAACGGTTACGCTAGACTCGGCATGTTTTTTATGATTTCTCCTAGAGGAAGAACTACTTAATGGAACAGGAAGGACTATTTAACGGAAAAGAGGCGGCTGCTGTTTCAGTCTGGGAGTCACCAGCCAGCTGCCGGAGTTTCTCCGCTTTACTCCAGGCAGAGGATCCCAAAGCCAAACTGGCCTCAACCCACCGGCACCGACCATTCACCCAGGGCACAGCCCCGGCTGACCCACGCCAGCGGTGAGGGTACCCCCACACCACGCAGGGTGACCCTGCTCTTCTTGCCAACACCAGATTCTTTAGTATCATCCCTTCCTGACGTTTCTTTAGTATCATCTCGTACTGGCACTCACCTCCGTGCCTCAGACACCACCAGCAGCAGGCACGGCGGAAGGACAGCTGCCACTGAGCTTCTCTTTACTGGTATTTCAGCCCGTGCCTGTCACGGGGCAGAGGACAACCTGCCTGCGCGGCAGCTGGCTGAGTCCCAGCTCTCCCACACGGCTGTTTGCTGGGGGAGGAAGAGGACGGTTCATCTCGGGCGGTGGTTGCCCAAGCAATTATTGCAGAGGAGGATTATTGCTGGGTCAGGTATTATTCTGCCTCAGAAAATAACTGACTCAAACATAAGCGATCCTGCTCGGGCACACACCCATTTCCAAAAACCTCTTTAACCCAGGACCGTGTTTCAAATGCGAGTTCCTCTGCGATGCCGCGCGTCCCCGACGCCGCAGCGCCCGCCTGACCCCCAGCGCGTGTGCAGTGCTCGGTGCTGCTCTGAGGAACCTCTCTCACTGCGGACGAACGATGCCAACGCTCCTGGTTTCAGTCTCATGCAGAACTGGGAAGGCTTTGAAACCTTAAAATGTTAAAGAGCACAGAATATAATTTACTGATTTTAGGCTGTCCTCCTGATAGGCGCTGCAGTCAGGCTGCCAGAGCTACTCCCCAGGGACCCCCGTGCTGACAAGCCCTGCCTCTGCCTAGCAATCCTCCTGGGGGGCTGTTTTGGAGGTTCGTGCACATTGTGCTCCTCTAACTACGTGGCCCAGAGCTGCAGCTAATCTCCCTCCCAGAGATGACAGGCTCTTTTCTTCAGCTAATCTGCCTCAAACCTCTGCATCACGCAGCGACCTGCTATCTCTGCTCTACACTCCAAACTTCTGAGAAGCAACACGTCCCTCCCAGCGGCCCCGTGCCTCGTACCTTGGCTTTCCCTGCTCAATATTAGTTAGCTCTTCGAATATTATAAAAGAGCAAATACGCTGTAAATGCTTGTAGCTCCTGCCTGTAAGATCTTCTGCCAAAAATCGGTATTTTTATCCTCGTTATGATTCCTTACATCCAAATGAAAGAGGTGGCATCAACAGTGACTGCAATCTGTAGCTAACGATCCCAGGTATTTGCAGATATACTTCTCAGCATTTTAAAGCCATTTGCTAAAGAAGCCAAGAAGCCAGAATGGGGCTCATTACAATTAGAGTAGTTGCCTGTAGAATTCAACGTTTCCCTGTAAAACTATATATTCGTCACGTTTGTTCCATGCTTCAAACACAAGGGGAAAAAGATCTTTTTGTGGCAGACAGGTCCAAACCAGCACACTGGAGCCTCCGCTGTCCAACAGCTGGGCTTCCACGTGAGGTATAACTTCTGTACATCAGCATTCTGCACCCACGGTCTATCATCTCGTTACAGCAAAATTACCTCGTCGGCAAACTAAGGTACTGCTTTGACAGATGATGGCTTTTTTAATCCTAAATTACTCTGTAAACCACAACAAATATCTTACCTGTCTGAAAGAATTGGCTTTTTATTTTATATTGGCTTACCTGAAAGAATTGGCTTTTTGTTTTATTGGTTCTTACAGTATTTTTGATCTTTAAAGTGGTGAATCAGAACGTTAATCTCCAGTTAATCTCCAAATCTATTTCAATTAAGTAGCATGACCTACATCCTTTTCCAGTCAAAAATAGGCTAAGATACACTCAAGAGGGTCTTCTTCAAGGGTGGAGGAGTTCTCACTCTTCCAGACACTTCATATGTTACACGAAGAAGCAGCAGAATAGTTTTCTTTAAGAAAATGCTATCGTGAAAATGACACAAATTGCCAAGCCTCCGCCCACTCCTTTCTCAGACAAGGGCACCACTCATCGCTCAGCCTTCCTCTTCTAAGTGGGTTGCAGAGCCATTTCCCAGGGCTGCATCACACAGAACAACGCGTACCGCAGGCCTGAAAAGGCAGGGAGGAAACCATCAGCCTCCCCTGCTTCTTAGGACACTTCCTTATTAGAAAAACAAAGCAGGGCTTCTGATTTGCTCAGAGGTCTAGCGATGCATTGTACAAATTCCTCCAGATGTCTGAAAAATTAACACAGGAATGGGATGGGATGGGATGGGATGGGATGGGATGGGATGGGATGGGATGGGATAGACTATCTCAGTTGGAAAGGACCCACAATGACCACCTAGTCCCACTGCCCGACCACTTCAGGGCTGACCAAAACTTAAAGCCTGTTGTTAAGGGCATTGTCCAAACGTCTCCTGAACTGGCTTGAGGCACCAACCACCTCTCCAGGAAGCTTGTTCCAGGGTTTGACCACTCTCTTGGTAAAGAAATGCTTCCTCATCTCAAGTCTGAACCTTCCTTGAGAAGCCTTGTTTAGATTATCTTTCGGCTTGTTCATGCCCACGGACACACGTTTGGTACAGATCCATGCAGCAATATACACAACCTTCTCTTTGGGCTCGCTTGCCCTCAGCTTCGCTGCTTTTTTCCAACCATGCCACATGCCTTTCTTTATTTCCTCGGAAAATCAACGCTGTAACAGATTCACCGCTACAGCAACACCCACAGGGTTAGAGATTTCATAGAGTCATAGAATCCCTAAGCTTGGAAGGCCCTCCAAGATCATCAGGGCCAACTGTCAACCTACCACCACCATGCCTACTCCAAGCCCAGGCTGCCAACATGTCCACTTCATGTTAAAGGGAAGAAGGTACTGCAGAAATAACCCAGGCATTAAACATGTCCTTTCACACCGGTCTTCCCAGCACAAGCCAGCTGCGTGTTTGCACCTCCCCAGGGATTTGCCCACACTGTCCTGCTTTTCCTAATAAGCTGGATGTGCAGAGGATGATGAAACTTAAGCCTAATTCACTACGTACAAAAAATAAGCCGTGCAAGTGAAACACAAAGCTGACAGGTCGTTAGCTGTCTTCAAGAGTTGGCAGGGAATCGGTTAACAGAATTCCCACATCTCATCCAGAGCGTACCTCCACTTAACAGAACTAAACAGTAGAAACCAGCACCTTTTACTAACCTTCATCAAACAGATCTTATTTGAGTGAAGAAAGGGAATGAGGTACAAATTGTTGAAGGGTCACACCTGCTCCTAGAGCAATTCCAAGACAGGTTTATTCAGGGTTCTGTAACGGCTTCAGTGCCATTTCCATCTCTGATTAGAAGCAGCGCCCCTTCTCCACGTGAGAAACGGCTCGACTGTGGGCTCTGGGGTGCACAGACTAACGCGCCTGCCCTGCCAGCCATGGTGATCAGCCAGGATCGCATCACCTCTGCACGGTGGAAATAAAGTAGACCTTGATTAACAGTGGCCCTCATGCGTCAGGAGATGGGTCCATGCACCACCATTGCTCTACACAGGAAAAACAGAGCTCAGGGGCTTTCCTCCTCCTGCCCTCTGCGATCCCCCACCGAAGTTTACACGTTCTCCAGTTTTCTAAAGAAATAATAAACTTGTTGATTGCTGGCCCCAGAGAGGCTGCTTATCCAGAGGAACCGTACATTCCCTGCTACGTTCAGTTAAGAAAAGGTGTGCAGAATATGGTAAATGTAATACAGCAGCTTCTGCTCTGTGGAGTGGTGCAGATAAGAACCCAGGAGGAGCTCGAGGCTCCAGCAGAGCACTCACCTCTGTTTACAGCCCTTTAGAAGTTTACCCATGTTATTTTAAAAGCAGATTACGCTTATACAAAACATTAACACCGGGAGCAGACTGAAGCTGCCCAAAATTAAAATATGCATCCTAAGCCTTCTAAAAACTGTTTAGGTTATCATCAGCATTTAATTAGCTTTATACATCTTCCCGAAATCACCCAAAGCTAGGAATTGATTAAGCAGCCATCAGCCTTTTGTGCAAGTGCTCCATTTGAATGTAATTTCCAGCTGCACTGTGACATGGAAGTAGGTTTATAATCTGCATAAAATTGTTTTCGGCAGGTAACCGCTACAAATCACAGACCCTGCTGTACATAAAGGCCGTACAAGTGAGCAGTGAATTAAAAGCAAACAAGGATTGTGCTATATATTACCGCACACGACGACGAAGCAGAGCCCGAAGGATGTAAAAGAGACGACGACGTGTGTTTATGCGAACGGTAATAGCAAAGCAGCGATTAGAATTTACCCCGTGCCCATTTTTCTGTTTGCCTTTTGTTGGCAACAACACAGCCAGCGTAACACGTCGGGACGCTTTCAGAGGTGATGCTGAACCGCCACGAAAAACCAGCTACGCCCACCACCCACGGCGCGTGAGGCGCTGTATTCCAGCGTGGATGGTCCTCTGGGGTGCCCCAGCGGCGGGGTTCCCCAAAAGCGGGCATTCACGCTGCCTTGCGGATGGGGATCCCGTTGCGTTTGCCCTGCACACCCTGCTGCGGAACAGTATTTCTCCAGAGAGCTTTTGCGGTCACGGACGGACAGGCGGCGATACTCGGTGCTCACCTTGAGCCCTGCGGCAGCCCCAGGTGTCCCCGTCTGGCTCCTCGCCTAAGGCTCTTAGGCGAGCTGGCACCTCGACACCTCCAACCAACACAGAGCAGTGACTTTCCTGCTGCAGTTTAGCATCAATTTAACCAAGCCAATTAAAATCCCCTCTTCGGTTAATCCGCTGCAACCTCCCCTGCAGCCCAGGCTTAACCGAGCACTGCTGGGGTAGATGGAGGGAGGTCACGCTCAGCTTCTCCGCTGCCTCACCTTTGGGCACCATTAATTCCCACAAGACGGGCGAGTTCAAGGACAAGCCCCGACAACCCACCGGCATCGCGTCCTCCTCGGGGACATCCCTTTAACATGCATTTCTGCGGAATCCTCTTTCTAAAATTAGTTCAAACTCAACTAACAGAATTAGTTCAACTCATTCAAACCCACCGTCTTTTAGTAGCCTTACCTGTAGAAGCCTTGGTTATCATACGCCACGGTAGTCACGTCATCAAATACGGATTTATTCCTGAGTTTCTTATTGTTGTTGTTGTTATTTCTTCCCTTAAAACCAAAGTAAGCAGCTTGCATGTGCTCTAGTTCTTCAGATCTGAGCTGGTACCACAGCTGCATATCTCTGTGAATAAAGCAAGGGACAAAATACCTTACCACGATAAACGGCTGCAGAGCTGAGCTTTTGTCTGACCACAGCCCTGACTCGCCAGGGTTTAAATCTAAATCCAGGTTTACTGAAGACAGCACCTAAATGCATGCTGAACTTCAAGTGTAAGCTAAATTTCAGGAGATTTAAATACTTTAAGGTGGCAGGTTCTTAATTAGCATTATTATCATTCTGTAAAATGGTGTTATTTTAAGTGTTATCCAGCGCTCCTCAAAGAGTTCCTTAAGAGCACCTGTGGATGTTCAAAGGAACCAGAGCCCCAGTAATTCTGTCCATTTGATTCGGTGGATTTTGAGACTACAGATCATAGGGAAAGTCACTTAAGGTGTGATGTTGTGTCAGTGTTCTCATGGACACCCGTCGGGCCACGTCCTGTCGTACGTGAAAACACCACAGACCAACCTCATTTTATGGAATAAAATAAAAGGGTGGGGGGGAAGTATTTTCTTTGAATTTTTGCAGCGCTGTCGGTCCTAAAGGTTCAAAAATCACCAGGCAGGTTGAAAAGATGAGTTGACTTAGAAATGGAGGAGCCAGGTAACGTTGCCTTTGTTAAGAGCAGGGCTTATTCGGTTGCCTTCAGGATTTCCTTCCGGGAACTTGAGGAGCTTTTCAAGCAGCTCTCTACAACTCTGGGGTAAAAAAATTAAATATTTAAAAAAATCACAATTTCTTTTCTTGTTTTTAAGAATAGTCTGAGATTCACATAATCACTGACATTCACACTAGCTGATGGGCCAAGATTAAATTGTGAGGGCTGGCGATGCTGGTTTTGGTGTCATTTCTGTCCTCTCAGGATGCAAACCTGCTCCTACCAGAGAACACGGCAGCTACGCTCACGCAGTGGGACACGGTCTGCGGGGAGGCTAAATTACGTGAGGATCTTCAGCAGCCTTTGTCCTTTTTCTCTCGAAATGCAACGATAAAGCACAAGATGGCACTTCAAAGCTCATCAAACAGATACCTTGCAAGACAGGTTTGTGGGCAGAGGTGATGTCTTCTGGTAGATCAATGAAGAGAGCCAAAAAAACAGTAGACAGGCAGGCTTCAAAGCTAAAGGCGAGATGAGGACATCTTCCCTGCCCCGCAGGTACTGACTACCTTTTCTTTCAGAGATGGTCTAAGAAACACTGATTTAACTAATCCCCTACCAAGCATCCCCATTTTGTACTGCGATCGAGCCCACAGCTTCTCTTCAGATTGATGCTCTGTGCATCCAAAAGTCAACCCACATTTTCCAACTGCACCAAGCGACCTCGTGAGAAATCCTCTCTACGTGCAGGCCCTGACGCCCGTATGCCCTCGGACGCCGCAGCTGCAGCAGCGAGCGGCACATCTGGCGCTCCGTAGCATGGGCTGCGGGCCGAGCGAGTTTCATACAGGGATGCGTCGCTCGTTCTCGTGTGACGTGGATGGTTCCTCCATCATGTCAGTTGCTTTCTGATGGCAGGGCCAAGCCACACAATGTCTTCAGTGCCTCCAGGTTCCTCCCCAGGAGCGGGGCTCCGTTGTGGATGGGCCAGGCGGGAACAGCTCCGTCAGGAGGCCGCGAAGGGAGGGCAGAGGGCAGCAGGGAACTCAGAAGCTCCCAACGAAGGGAATTGTTTCATGTCCTGATGACAGAACCAGGTCAAAACGTCCAGTGTGAAGGGCTTTTCTTTCATAAGAGAAAGATACTGAGTCATCAAAGTCATGTGAACAGCTAATTTGGACAAAACTCCGTTTGAAATAGATGCAAAACAAGGACTTCGATGTGAACAGTCTTATCAAAAAGAAAAGCAGCAATTCCAAAAATGCCAATCAGCCCTTTCATTTCAAAAATTATTTCATGCTGTCAGTGAGAACCTAATGTTATGAATGACACCAAAGACCTTTTTTTTTTTTTTTTCTCACAAAATCCTTTCAAGGGAAATAGAAAATCTGTATTTTGGTGACAAGTGGATTGCGAAATGACAGAATTTCCCCCCTAAGCTGGTTACCATGCAGCTCTGAATAAAACACAGCTGGGAGCAGAGAGACCTTCACTCGTGTCCTCACCAGTCTCCTTCTACTCCACCGCTACCCCACCTCACTCCAAACACTTCTCTGAAGCAAGGAGAGGCTTAAAATCAAGGAGAAGCGCAGGTGATGGGCTGCACAGCAGGACAGGGTGCGGGTGAGGGCTTTGATGGTTTTGACATGGGCAGACTAACTGTCCCAGCAGGGTTTGCAGAAACTTTCTTTGTTGTTTTTTGGCAGAAAATGCAGCCAATCCTACATAACTGAAGGATGGGAACACTGGGCCAGCGAGTTCAGCTTCTGTGTAACCCTGGGGAAATCCAGATCTGCTCAGGCCCACTGAGGTCATCTGATATTAACAGACATTAAGTGCCTAAACAGTCTCCAATTCCAAGCCTTTCTATGCCTAAAGCCTAACAAATTAAGGAGTTTAAGTAATTAACATCATTGTGGTGGCGTGAGCATCGAGTCCTTTGAAACCCTCTGCTATCACAGCAGTGGGGTTCGTATGACGTACAGTCTTAGGCCGGTTTTAAAAAAATCTTTTCTTGACATACCTTTGAGTCCTCCTCCTTTCACTTTTCTTCACACACTTGATAAGACAACAAGTTAAAAAAGCCATGGACATCAGCAGAATGACGGCACAGCTCACAATGGAGGCAATCACTGCGACCTTAAATCCAAAAGTCTCATATTTTGAGATGGCTGCAGCAAAGCAAACACAGAAGCATGTTTCGAAGGTCAGCCCATGAATTTATCTTTCACATTTCCATTAAACCATGCTCAAACCCACCTGCTTTACACCTCTGCTAAGAACAGCTCAGTGAGTCTTTCAAGTTAGTACGTGCCAAGATACCAGAGTACCTTGGCTTCAGCTTAGAGCTACGCAAGCCTCAAATTGGGCTATTTAAAAATCTCCTGGTTATGAGCCACTAATGAATTGTTCACAAGTATTTCACCACTGCAACTAATTAAACACAGCGCCTTCAGCACGGCAGTAGCTAAACAGCACAACTTTGTCGGCATATCAAACGCAGATGAGCTAGCCGACTCTTATAAGCCACTGTTAACAAGGGCTGGAGCTGCAAAACCAAATGCTGACAGAGGTAAACAGGTTTAAAGAAGCTCTTTAGAGCAAGGACAGTTCCATCTAATTGCACCCTATTTGGCAGGCAGCGACCAGTAGGTCCTCCTCTGTTCGGGGAAGGATGCAGAATGGAAGGAGGGGCAGGGCTGAGTGCTCACAGACACCCCATGCTGGAGGTGAATGATCCAGGTGAACGGAGGAGTGGGAACGTGGTGTGGCACAGCTCGCGCAGCTCTCTGCCAACTCATTTGGAGCACTAAGCATGTCCTGCTTCAAAGCTCACCTAGTTCTTCCAACACCACGATGACCAACACCAGAAACGGATCAGCTGAGTTCCACAGAAAGCCTTCTATTTCTGCAGCCTCTGCAGGGGAGGATCTCTCTCATTTTTCTTTAATGGGGTCTCTCAAACGAGAGATAAGAATAGCTGAGCTTGCGAGAGGGCGATAAATGCCTAAAAGAGCCATTCATCGACCGGCGATTTAAAATTACACAAGGTCTGAGCCACAGACCGAGATTCTCAGAGCTCAGGGGTTTTGCTTGGGCCTACTGGCGGTCAAATTACGAACGACCTTACAATAAGTAGGAAGGAACACAGCGGGAAAGGCCGTTAATGCTGTTGCCATTCAAAGGCTATTTGTCGATACGGTAACGTGCCCGTGCGGCTGCCCACAGGCAACAACCTAAAACAGTTCAAAAAAAAATATAATATCGCTGTGTTTCTTTTATGCAAAAAATATCTTCAGAAAAGAATGCCAGGAGAGTAGAGGGTTTGCAAATAGGCTTGCACGGTAGTTGGTTATATCTATACATTTTCACAGAATCTTTAAGGTTGGAAAAGACCAAAAGATCATCGAGTCCAACCATCAACGCAACACCTCCATGTCTACTAAACCATGTCCAAAAATGGCTTTCTAAAGAAGGGTACAGCTTGTAGCTCCAGAGCCACTTTATTCCAGGTACAGCAACTCCCGGAGTCGGTGACATGAGATGATGGATAAACTCGACCGAGCCTTTTCTGTGTCACGATAATGAATGATGTCAGAACACACATGGAGCGCAATTACAGTCAGTGGGGACAACTTTGAAGGAAATTGGGTTTGTCTTTTTCCTTGCACAGATGTCTCGAATTAATCCTAAAGTTGTAGGAGATAGGCAGGGCAAAATAAACACAGCGCAGCCCGAAGGGACGGGGAAGCGTTTGGGAAGAACCTCACCCTTGCAGGAGGGCACTCCGGCTGTCCACTGGGTACCGTTCCCTTTCCAGACGCAGGTGATGGCGCCCGGTCCCTCCAGCTGGTGCTCGGCAGAGCACTGGAAGGTTATCACCGTCCCCACGGCCGTGCCGTTGCCGTGAATGATCTGCAGCGTGCCGAGCTGGGGAGGGAAGACGCGGCTGCACTGCCCTGCAGAACAAAAACAAAGCGAGACAATGCAGCGCCTGAGCCGAAAGCAAAGGTCCGCTTTAGTTTTATTGTCATCAGCTCGTAAATCTGTCCGAGTTAATGGTCAAAACAAGTAACAGGCCTTGGTGCGGGCGATGCTGCCTGCTCTGCCAAGAGCCAGCTCAAGGCCAAACCCCCGCTGGTGCCATTCAACCGCTCCTCTGCTCTGACCCCGGCACAAAGCGGGGGGGGGGGGGGGATTACTTGTCTTGCGACATTATGTGCTTAGACTGGTACATATTAAACATTTAAAAAGAAAGAAATAAAAAAATAAAAGAGTCATTCTGTGAGTGGCGTGTTCTCCTGCGGACTCCTGTCTGGTTTAGCTAAGCACCCAGCACCCAGGCTGGCACCTTCCACGCTGGCAGCATTCACAGCACGTCTTCCACCGCGCAAACTCTAACGGATCAACCGCGCGTGTCAGTCCACGTGGCGGCACCTCTTCACGAGCCTACAGAAACTTCCAGTCTTTGATGAGCACTGCGCCTCTTGGCTGAAACGAGCCACTGTACAGGGAGGGGACGGAGAGAAGCACACACATACAGCACAGCTACAAGGGACAGACTCTGCTTTAGAGCACATCGCTCATTTTTAGCACTTTTTTGTTCTTTCGGCTTTTCTCTTTCTATTTCGTTACCACTCACGCAGCTGTTCCTTGAGTCATGGAGCTCTTCTTTTGGCTGCTAACGTCAGCCACTACCTTTATACATTGGGTGTCGTCATCACAACATTCCTTGCGTCACACTCATTTTAAACACAAATTCTAATGATTAGTCATTAAGACAACATATACCTTCCAGATACACTTCAAAGATAACCACAATAAATGCCTTTTTCTGCTTTTGCGTATGTGCACTGACAGAATCTGGAAGCTGGTTTACATATTTTTGGGTTTTTTTAAACATTTACTAAATACCAGCACTGCTTCTGCATCGGAGTCCAAGTTCCCTATCTTTCCCGGATTTCCAAATGACTTCGGCAGACTCGGAGGCAACTGGGTTGCAGTTGCGAGACCAGACTTGCAAGCGCTATGGTGACACACAAAAAAATTAAAAGGGGGAAAATATGTTTCCCGCGCTTTCTAGCAAAAAGCAATGCAGAGTTAGATTGCCTCCTTGAGAACACCTTGACGGAATCACACGTTGATAGCAAATCTATTTTATTTTTAACACTTAAAAGACCCCTCTTGTCATTAACGTCAAGCTTCTGCCATCAAACCGCAGCAGACAGGCTTACTACCCATCTTCAAGTTATGCTTTTGGAAACCCCAGCCCCCTGGAAAACAAACCCAAAGAAATCTCAGCAAAAGACCAAACGCAACCCACAGTGACAAATAGTGGTCTAATCTGCTAAGTAAATATGTACCGAGAGCTAGCTTTTAAAAACACGCCTTTTTTAATTCCGTGCAGATTATCTCTGTTTGTTTTGCCATTTCTTTCAGTCTTTTACTCTGGCAGTAATTTGCCTCGAGGAGAGCAAATATTACCTTGAGGGTCGTTTCCATCATCTCTTGTCCTTCCCATCCCCTGTTAGTCCTTCCTCCTCACTTCAGATGGGCGGTCAGATGAGTTTGGGCTTTTCTTTTTACCTTAATCGCTCAGAGACTGGCTGTGAAAAACCACTGTCCTAAGCTGCAAAATATCTACCGTTTTGCATTTTACACTTTTGAGGTTATTTTTAGATCCCGGATCACATACTTAGAGTTCATATCGGTGACACTTCCAGCTGCAGGAGATGCAGAAAGTAATTCAGAGCCAAATGTGATTCAAAGTGTATCTGCTCAGCCACCGCAGCGTCCCTCATTAGATGCTTTCAGCACACTTTCACGCCTTTCTCAGCCTCTGCTCTCCACAGAATAAATCGTTTCGCCCTGGACCCTTTCAAGATGTTTAATCCAGCATCGGCCAGCCTGAGCAGCACACGCAGCTGGAGCTGGTTCAGGTGCTCCTGACCCTTTCCCACACCATCCCTGCCCATGAGGGTCTACGTCGAGTGATTAAAACCTCAGTGACCTCGTCAGAATTATTCCTCAGCCGTGGATTTTATAATATCACTCTTCACTCAAGCATAGCAAGGATTGCTCCCAGCCACCGTCCCGTGAAGCCGCGGCTGTTTCCTCGCTTTGGCCAGGGCTGGATCAGCACTATGTCATCCCCGGGGGATCCTTCCCGAATGAACGTAACTGGGGCAGGAACCCTGGAGGCTCACCTAAACAGCAGCTAATGAGAGCTAAACTTCTGAGAGCTGCTACGCCTGGCTTTACGCAGATGCCCAGCTGAAAGTTCATCGACTGGATTTCACGTACCTGCGTTTGGCCGGAGCAGAAACACCATTTCTTCTTCTTCTAACAGCGTTTCAACGCAACTTCTTCCCGCCAAAGTGAAAACATTAAATGCGTCACTCCTGTTTGCGTTTTACAAAAGCTGCTGTTGAAATGCGCAGATGGGATTATGAATTTTATCCAAATTCAGATTTACTATCTCTGGATAAAATTTACCCTAATTTTCATCAGCAGTGGTTTTCTAATAGCTCATTTGCAAAAATCTCTCCTGTAAGCTCTAGCATCCTTTGCTATTAACCACCTATAACGTTGTTGCAGTTACTTGCTGCATTCACTGTTCTGCTAGGTTAATTTTATCCTTCCATCTCCAAAATAACACTGTTGAGGTAACCTTCCATCCTCATACTTATATAAGCAGATGCTCCATATAGATTTATCCTTTGAATATTCTTCAGGCATAACCATCTGACTAAATCTACCACCATTGAAAATTTTATTACTAGTATTATTTTAAATATAACGTCTATTTTCATTCTGAGCTGAGGCTGGTGCCTAAGGCTGCATTGCTGCCTGAAGTGAAACACAAATACTGGCTAAACATTCATGCTGACCAGATTTACATCTTGATTTATATTTCTTTTCTAAGTATCTAGAAAAAAATCCGTGTTCAAGTCTTGGCTTGCAGTAGCTGTAAGCACCCAGAAATGTAAAACTGAACAAACCCCCCAATTACTGCTCACATGGCTTTTGGAATAGCTGCGTCTCAAACCCCCCAGATTCATTCCTGACAGCCAGCACCTAACGCTTGGGGGATTAACAGCCTATCAGCCATCTCTGCGTCGTTTATAATAAACATAAAAATTCATGATGTGTTGTTTAGTTTCAATTAGCTTCATGGCATCGTTCCTAGACTTGATACGTGCCTCCAGCACCCAGTGCATAGAATCCCAGACTGGTTTGGGTGGGAAGGGACCTCACAGCCCACCCAGTGCCACCCCCTGCCATGGGCAGGGACACCCCCCACCAGCCCAGGCTGCCCAAAGCCCCATCCAGCCTGGCCTTGGGCACTGCCAGGGATCCAGGGGCAGCCACAGCTTCTCGGGGCACCCTGTGCCAGGGCCTCAGCACCCTCCCAGGGAAGGATTGCTGCCTCCCAGCTCAGCTCCAGCTCCCCTCTCTTAGTTCAAACCCATCCCCCTTGGCCTGTCCCTGCACCCCCTGATAACCAGCCCCTCTCCAGCTTTCCTGCAGCCCCTGCAGGCACTGGGAGGCCGCAATGAGGTCTCCCCGCAGCCTTCTCTTCTCCAGGCTGAACAAGCCCAACTCCCTCAGCCTGTCCTCGCAGCAGAGGGGCTCCAGCCCTCGCATCATCTCCGGGGCCTCCTCTGGACTCGCTCCAGCAGCTCCATGTCTGTCCTGTCCTGGGGCCCCCCAAGCTGGACGCAGCACTGCAGGGGGGTCTCAGCAGAGTGGGGCAGAGGGGCAGAATCCCCTCCCTGGCCCTGCTGGCCACCCTGGGTTTGATGCAGCCCAGGACACGGGTGGCTTTCTGGGATGACAGCGCACACTGCCGGCTCATGGTGAGCTTCTCATCAACAAGTTCCCACTACTCCTCGTTGTTGGTCCCCACTCCCAGGCTCGTGCTCTGCCTACACTTCCAGATACTGCCTACTACTTCCAAGCTCAAGAAGAAAACTCACTTGCTGACACATCCCTATGAAGCAATGGCTGGAAATATTTTTATTTATTTATTCCAAAAGCAAACAGAAGTTGCGAGCACTCTCGCTTGTTCATTTTACTCCATGAAAAGGATTAACAAACCACCATGTGCACGCTGCATACCACGCCAATGTACAGCACCAGCTCTGGTGAACCGAGGTGACCATCAGCTGGGCAGCTCCCTTCAGGGCACAAAGAGCTGAACACCTTCAAGTTCCTACAGCTACTTCTGCAGTGTCTTGTAAAGCAAGAGCTGATTTATACAAATGTATTTCTTCACACTGAAAGGACACCCACTGTTCAAGAAGTATTCAAAACAAGAAGGCTCCGGGGAGCCCTTATTGTGGCCTTCCCGTACTTAAAGGGGGCATCTAAGAAAGATGGGGACAAACGTTCTAGCAGGGTCTGTAGCGATAGGACAAGGGGTAATGGGTTTAAACTAAAAAAGGGGAGATTTAGACTAGATCTAAGGAAGAATTTTTTTGCGCCGAGGGTGGTGAGGCCCTCGCACAGCTTGCCCAGAGAGGTGTTAGATGCCGCATCCCTGGAAACATTCAAGATCAGATTGGATGGGGCTCTGAACAGCCTGATCTAGTTGAAAATGTCCCTGGTCATGGCAGGGAGGTTGGACTAGATGGCCTGGAAAGGTCCCTTCCAGCCCAAACCCTTCTGTGATTCCATGATTCTATCTGAATCAGCTGCCAACACAGAAGAAGGGCATCGGCCATTGCAAATAAACAAATTATTTTGTACGACAAATAACTCTCCTCAAAGTAAAGACGCTAAAGTGTAGTGTCCTCTATAAATTCTTAATTCACCCAAACCACTGGGTTCAGAAATAGGCACACACACAATTTCCAGGCACTGAAAAATAGAGTAATGCAAGAATTAAGACAAAATAATCCAAAATATCTCTTCACATGCAGAGCCAGGATTATCTGTATTGCAAAATCGATTTGTCAGAAAGAGTTACCATATGGTTTCATTGTCAGCAAGCTGCAGATTTATGTTTTGCTGATAAGAAAACAGAAAGGAGGCATGCTTGCCCGTTGAACATTTCCTGTGCTCCTTCCCCAGCGGAACATAGAGACGAAAAATCAAATACATCACATTAGTATATACCAAAACGATCTAAAGCACAGCAATAATTACCTGAAAGCATGTTATCAAGATTGCCACTCGCTGTTTGTGCAGAAAGGGAGCAATCCATGACTTTCCCTCATTACTCCCGTACACACGTAACTCAAGCCTTTGCCTTGCTTATTGTTGACTATTTAATGCAACTAAACCACGCTGGAATAACCAGATGCCAGACAGAGACAGAACATTGGGTTCTATAAACCCTGCGGAAAATAAACACGCTGATATTATTCCTGCAAGTCTATTTTCCTACAGAAGCACGCCTCGGAAATTAGTGTCCCTGAAAGTCACAGGCATAATGTTGAACATCCGCAGCAGCCTCACAGAAGAGCTCTTGGAAGAGCTCGCTATGTCAAAAAGCAAAAGAAAAGCGGCTAGAAGTGAAATATGAAATGAAGCAGATGTGGGAAAGCATGCTGTGTGAGCGAAGCTGCCTGGTCCCGGCACCCATCCCCTTGCGACTGTGCCTTCGCTCCCTCGCAGAGCTGGCCGTGGATCCTGCCAGGGCTGGGCTCTTAACTGCACAAAGTGCTGCAACAAGAAATCGCTACCAGGAGGAGCTTATCCTCCCAACACAAAATTCAGACGCTGGCACAGCTTTTTAAGAAATGAGGGTTGAACACGACACCAACCCAGCCGTACACGAGACGGGGAGAGCTCCAGAGCTTGAACACGGTCCCCAGCTGTGCTGCAGCGGCTGGGAAGCGTGCTATGGACACTTCTCGCTGCTTGGTGGCACCGGGGGATGCCCCGCTTCAGCCCTTCCTAAGAGAAGCACACGCCAGCAGCGACACGATTTGACCTTTCCTACCTATTGCGCTGGATGCCGCGAGTCGCTATGAAGCAGAGACCCTGGAAAGCTGTTACAGACCCATCTGCCTTCCGTCACACGCGGGCACGGCCCTGCAGTCATTCCCCCCGGGGAGGTTTGGGAGGTGCAGGGGTGGCACAAAGGACACGCACCAAGACACAGCCCTCTGCAGACACACCAGCGCAAGGGCCGCCGTCGGCAGGCAGGGCCGGGCTCGGCCGCCGCTGCTGGAGAGACAAACACAACTTGTTGACAAGACACAGGTCTTGCATCTGCCAGGTTTCAGCATTTCCGAATGAAAATACTCCCTACAAACCACTCTGGGTTTCTATTGAAAAATTAATTTTAAAATTGTGGAAGAGGGAACCCAATTTCTGATCAGTCTCACAGGCCACCGTTAAACACTTGTGGAAATGCTTTTTTCAGAAAAGCTCCTTCTCCCGTTGATGAGGGATTTCCATGCAACTCAGAGAGGAGGGAAGGACAGAGGGAGAGAAGAAACGTATTTCGAGGGAGCTTCCTTCTGCCTTTACACATCCGTACGCCAGTGAGCTCTCTGCTCACACGTGTATTACAGCAGATACCTCAGGCTCGCTCCTACAGACTGCCCTCATTTTTTCTTCCTGTTGTCCCTCTTGTAGGTAAAACTGATTTTTCAACACACTGTTTGCAACGTAATTAACAACATGCGACAGTTCTGCAGCGTGAATGGGTACTGGGACTCCCGTGCCAGGCTGTCTCATCCGTTGAGTTTCGGGCTCAGTTGAGCTTCCCACCACGACCTACCCAGGGCCACCGGTGAGGTGGGAGCCCCCGGGACAAGTGAGCACATCTCTGCATCCTGTGTCCTTCCCCATGGGTGGCTAGTTTCCATCAGGAACGCTTCTGCAATTCCAGTTCGGTTCCAGTTTGGGCAGCAGCTGCTATCGCACGGAGCAGGATCGCTGCTGGAGTGGAGCAGGGAGGGATGCACGCACCGAGGAAGAGGGGAGCAAATGCATCCAGAGAAAAGAAAGAACCAGCACAAGCAGCGCTGGAACGCAGGAGGGGCAAGATCGCTCACCAACAGGATCTTTTCAGATGAATAAGCAGAAGCACAGGCTCAACCGTTGCTGGGTGCTGGGGACACTTCAGCAGGGATCTGATCCTCCTCACACAAAGCTGGTGTGAAGCCGGTGAGAACAGCAGTAGTGAGTGAGGCATTAAATCACCTTGTCAACAGGGCTGAGGTGGAGCAGGCACCAGTGCTGTCCCCTCTGCAATGCAGAGCTGGTGGGTGCCTGCACCCCCTTCACGTGGGGCTGCCGGTCACTGAGGCCACAGGGCTGCGATGCCCACATCTGGATGGGAAAACACACGGTAACGTACTAACCACTGTGCGGTCCTTCACTTGCTGCAGCGAGTCCAGAGGAGGCCCCGGAGATAATCCAAGGGCTGGAGCCCCTCTGCTACGAGGACAGGCTGAGGGAGTTGGGCTTGTTCAGCCTGGAGAAGAGAAGGCTCCGGGGAGACCTCATTGTGGCCTTCCAGTGCCTGCAGGGGCTGCAGGAAAGCTGGAGAGGGGCTGGTTATCAGGGGGTGCAGGGACAGGCCAAGGGGGGTGGGTTTGAACTAAGAGAGGGGAGCTGGAGCTGAGCTGTGAGGCAGCAATCCTTCCCTGGGAGGGTGCTGAGGCCCTGGCACAGGGTGCCCCGAGAAGCTGTGGCTGCCCCTGGCTCCCTGGCAGTGCCCAAGGCCAGGCTGGATGGGGCTTTGGGCAGCCTGGGCTGGTGGGGGGTGTCCCTGCCCATGGCAGGGGGTGGCACTGGGTGGGCTGTGAGGTTCCTTCCAACCCAACCCAGTCTGTGACTCTGTGATAACTCGGGGTGCCCTTCAGTGGATGAGGGATGGCAAAGCCTATTTCAAGATCTTTTCATGCCTGCTAAGGTAGCAAAAAATATCAGACAGCAGCAAATTCTTGGCTTCCACCTCCAAAGAAACCTTTGTGCTAAGTTGCTCCAAAATCTTACATCCAAATCGGAAGCAGACAAACTCAGTTCATCTCTCTTTACAATACTGAGCCTTTTTCTTTTCTCTCTCCCAGCATGTTTCATCTGGCTTTTGAGCTGCTCCCGGTAGTGAACAAGATGTAGCAAGATTTAGGAGTCAGCACTAAACACTTCCGAGCTCTACTCTGAAATAGTAGAGGGCTGCGAGCAATTTTAACCCATGTAAAATCCAAGCTGCGTATCACCCAAGTGCTAGGTTGGGGTTTAATGACAACATGTGCAACCCACTCCTATTTCAGACATAAATAATGTGTAGCATTGGTGTAAAATTATTCTTATCCTTGTCTTTTATGTTACTCTTCTAAGAGAGGATTTGTTCCAGCCACCCTCCTGCCATCTCCATGATTGATTTTTTTTGCCAATTTACATCAAAGTCAGGTTATTCTCATCTGTAGATTCCACTCTTGGATCTAGCAACGAGGGCAATACTGGCTATTTCTCTTCTCCTGGGAACCATTAAATGAGAAGTAAGAACTAAATGAAAAATTAGGTACCTGATGAAGTCCCCAGAAAAGCAAGAACAGATGGGTTTTCTGTGCTTTATTAGTCTGTTTACCAACAGAATTGAAAAAATAGATTATGACACTTCTGAACAGCTAATAATAGTGCAATTTTCAAGAACAGGAAGGATCTGTTAAATTAGAAGCATTCATCTAGTTATCTCTTCACCATTACTTCCATATTAAAAAAAGAAGTAATTTTATATCCATACCTATCTCCACTATGGAGCGCACCACAATTATGCCTTAATTCAAACTGTTCCAAAGTAAAAATTACCCCTGGAAGTGATGCCAACAGTTGATTCTGTGACTGATAGTTCAGCGAGTGGAGCTAACGCTGCTGATGGTCTCCTCTGTTTGTCATTCTAAAGCAGATAATAAATAAACTACATATTTGCACAGTGCAGAGTTTGTGGCCTAGATTCTAAACCAAAGATCCTAAAGGGAATAAAATTAAGAGGAATAACCTGAAATGAGCTTTTCACCTGCACTTCAGCTGAGAACCTGAGTGCATCAAATGCCCTGGAGCAGATGGGGTGGTGATCTCACCGGGATGCAAGTGAAACCCACCACTCCAGAGAGCTGAGTCCCAGCACACCGTCCCCACCAGGCAGCGAGGGGTCCAGCCCTTGCTGTGCTTGCCTCCAAAGGCTCCTAGCACTGCTTCTTGCATAATAAGCACTGGTATTTACAAGAAGGAGAACACAAGTAACTGGTTACACAATACCACAGTCTTCTACAGATGGTCCTCAGCCTTCCCCGTGCATCTCTGCATCCACAGTCTCTGGAGAGGTTCAAATCCAAAGCAAGATGTGAGTGTTATCCCAGGATCTGTCACCTCATCTTTAGGAAAAGCCAAACAGAATGGGGGACATGAGAAATATAAAGCAAATCAAGCTGCCAGCTCTCCTCTGAATTTGAAATTTGCAGGTCAGGAATCTGCTTCCGTATCGTTCTCTTCCTCTCCAGGGAACAACAAAGACAAGAGCATCCCCGCGCCTTCCCTCTGCCGCCAGGTCCCTCTCTGTCCTCAGCCAGCACATTCTTGCTGCTGGAAACGTCCTTCGTGAAACACCAGGCCGGTGGAGTCTGTAGGTCTATATTTTCAACTTTCATCATTACTTTCCCCCGGTGCTCATGAATAACCTCTCACTCGTTAAACCTGTGCAGCCGACTGTGACGTTTCTGCAGATGGTGCAAAGCGATGTGTGGGCTCCAGTAACCAGCCCCTGTACATTTTCCAGTGGAAACTATCATGACCAGAAATGTTAAATCTTTTTCCTTATCCATAGTTGAGATAAGAGATTCTCATGGACCAATGCTCAAAGCATTTTTCATCATTACCAATAACTGCAAGAAAACAATCACCACAAACAGAAGTCAAACACATATGTTACAGAGGGCCAATGACTTCTGGAAACCCAGACTTCAGGATATAACTCAATATTTAGCACCTCGCTAACGAGGATCAGCTATCAGGAGGAAAGCAGACAAGTTTCACTAGCAGTCTGGCTTCGGCGAGCCCTTCTCCGTGCTCGCACGGGAGCCTGACGCGAGAGAACCAACAACTCCTAAGCAGAGCAAAACTGTTTCAGCAACCTCCCTTCACCCAGAGATGAGGACGGGCATTTCTGAGAAGGCTTGTGGAACTTGCATTGAAAACCTGACCCTTTTGTCTGAAAGGGGGATGCTCTGACGGAATCCGCTCTCTTGCTTTTGTTCCCTTTAAAACACAGAAGGAAGAAAAATGTCAAAACCACCTTGTCCGGCCAGTGCTAACCCAAATACCCTCCCAGCACTCACCCTGCCAACGGGCCCAAGAGCAGGGCTCGCTGTCAGAACAGCTTCAGCCCTGCGCCTTTTCACGGAGAAAATGGTTTAGCACCTCTGAGGATCTCTGCAAAGCCCTTCTGCTTTTTCTCTTTAGAGCAGACAATTTTTTTTTAACACCTAAGTGGATCGCTTTTATATTTAACCTGAGAGCCAGCTGGTAACGAATCCAACATTTTCTGGCTTCCCTTAATAATTATCGAAGCTGTGTCACCAAAATTAAATATTTCAATAGATCGCGGGTAAACTGAGCAAGATTCACACTTTACTGATCTTGCAGATGAGGAAACTGAGCGAGAAACCAGCTGCAATGTTGTCCATTAAGCTCTGGATCTACAGCTTCGATACATAAATCACTGGTCCTTCTGGTGGCCCCCAGTGGGCTGCATGGACGAGCAGGAGAGCTGGGCAGATCTCAGCAGAGAATCTGAGGATTTGAAGGTTACAGGATAAAAAAACGATCATCTGAACACACCTGATGGAAAAATGAGTGTGAATACAATGCCCTGGCAACATCAGGCAGCTGCTCTGAACACAGTGTTTAATAGGTTATTTAATTTCTAATAGACAGGGTAGAATTCAGCGCCTCATTGAAAAGATATCCACTGGGGGAGCCGAAAGAAACCAGTTTTCACAGGAAAAGCATGTGTTGTTAGGAGCCATAGGTGGGGGAAGGATAAAGGATGCCCTGCTGGACAATTCGGCCAGCCCTGGGGACCCCTGCAACATCCCCCTGGAAGGCGGGCAGCGTCCCTGCGCGCCTGTCACCCGGACCCTGACACATCGCCGCTTCTCACCACGAACCCGGGCACGGCGGAGAAACGGCGCTCAGCCCAGCTGCGCAGCCCGCGACAGCTCGGGGTTATCTGCCGGCACCAACCGTGTGGTCTGGCGCGTGCACAGCGGCGTGCAGAGACGCTGCGGTAACGAACGTCGCCGATAAGAGCAGATGGCCCCCCACGATGCGGCCGGTGGGCCAGAAATGTTTGCTACTTGATGGTTACACATTTATTTTTGACCCAAAAAAAAAGCCCCAAAACACAGGAATCACATTTACACCAAACATTTCTTTGTAAAGAATACAGAAGCTTCTCAACCTTTCCTCTTGGAAACTACTTTCTTGTTTCAAGACAGACTGCCGAACACAGGTTGGTTAGTTTTTCTAGGGGAATTTCCAACCACCCTGTTAAACAAAAACAACCTTCATGCTAGAGACCTTGCCTGCATCTGCTCCCCCTGGCTGTCCTGTTTTGGTTTCTGCAAGCCCTTTTTCCTTCCCGATAGCAAACCGAGGCTGTTCCTGTACTTGGTTTGCTGTGTTAAGCTGCTAAATGTGCGCTACAGAGCTGTGACCCGGCATTCGCAACTGTCAGCAAGAATTTCTGTGAATAATTGATTTTTTTAGACACCAGTCTGAAAGAGTTAGCAACAGCATGCAGTTTATTATGGTGATAGAAATCATACACGGACTGAGAAACTAACAGCCAGATTTAAAAACCTCTGTGGTTTTATCACTTCTTTTTTTATTATTATTTTTAAATTTTTTTTCCTGCCGCTGGGTTCAGTGCCCCGGGGCTTCACCCGTGACAGCAGAGGGGCACGCAGCCAGGAGCTCGGCCACGGACACAAAAGCAACCTGCAACGTGTGAAAGTCCCGCAGCATCCTGCCAGAAACCACCCAAGCACAGCAATGATTAACAGTACGAGTCAATAAGCACATCTGCTTTCGGCCTCCCTGGCCACGGGAATTAGCGGAAGATGGCACGAAGATTGACGGGGATGCCAGTATAAGGACAGGGAACCAGTCCATCGTGTTTACTTTTTCCCATTAAAAGAGTCAATGATTGCAGGCGAGTGATACGCAGAATGACAAGTAGCTTAAGCAAGGAGATCAAAGGACAGCGGCCCCGTGCCCTTCACTTTCTTGCACTGCACATGTCTAGGAAACGGAGATCTGCATCAGATAACTCAGCTAAATCACCGGCAGCTTTTGGACGGACAGAATGTGGGACAAAGATAGTCTCTGATTCGCATTTAAAATGAGGGAAAAACTCAATCCCAGGCTATATTTCTGTATTCAGTAACGATAACGGGCCAAGCACCAGAGCTCTCTCTTGCCTATGCAAAACTGGCACTGGCTCCATGGGGCACCCCTTTTCAGAGCAAAGCGAAACCTCCACGCCCAGACGCCTCTTTCGACCCGACCAACTACCAAAGGTGACGGGCTTGGAGATTACTGCAGCTCTGAGCAGAAACTCCCTTGGATATATTTTTGCTCTTTTACATGAAGGCACAAATTTCTGCTCTCCTCAACAGGAGGAAGCGAACAACAAACCTCGTCCCTTCCACCTCCTTCAGCCCCAAACACCCTCCCAAACGCTGTTCCCCAGCCCATGCATGCGCTCAGGTTTTTGGACACCATCTCCTCCCTTCACCTCACCTGGCTTCTGTCCCCATTTTCACCTCTCCTCAAAACCATTCCCAATCAAAGACCCTCTGCTTAGGAGCCTCGTACATGTGAGCAGCGCTGTGTTTGGCTTTATTTCATCCCAGAAATGGTAACTTAATAATCCCTTCCAACCCCGTTGGAGGACAAGCAAGCAGTTAACCCATCTCTTCCCCACAAGCGTTTCCACCAGCCACTGCTGCTCCAGCCTGTGGCGCCGCGGCCGCGAGCGGAGCCTTCCCGAGCAGCGTGGGGGCTGTGGGGCCAGCACCTCTGCTCCCGCAACAGGGGCTCTGCTCTCCTGGCAAAAGCTCGTACGTAAACCAGGCACCAGCTCAGCTCTGTCTCCAAGACCCTCAACAGCTACAGGAATTGATTTATTTTGGTGAGCGGTTCCTCATTCTGCAACTTCTGCATTTCTCGCTGTCGTCTTAAAACAAAACAAAGCGCGAGAGAGGCAGACTTCCACCAAGACTGCAAAATCATCTCTCTGTCAATCTTTTGATCCACTGAGCGAGTCAAAGCTGCTCCTCCGAGTAACACGCTTGCTTATCTGTGACTGCATTTGAAAGACAGCGTGTCAATAAAATGCCTAAATGAAAACAAGCAACTGTCCTACGTGTTGGCTTGTCCCCGTCAAATCACTGAAAGCAAGATTCTGTGGTGCCAGGCAGATAAAAAATCAGTGGCAATCCTGACTAAATAAGCCAAGTAGAGCTCATCTCAGCACTGTTAAAATTCTCTTTGCTGCAGATTTGCAGACATGCATGGGAAGGCTCCGCTATGTCACTGGAGTCCGAAGATCCTGGTGGAACGGCCAAACCAGGAGCATCTTGGCCCTGGAAAAGGGACCACATTTCTGGTCACGGCTAAGCCAGAAAGCGATGGATTATCTGTTGGCGTTCGGGCAGGTTTGCTTCTGCATTTTGAGGCTGACTTCTGATTTCTGAGTTATCAATGTTTCAGGTCCAAAACATTCAGCTCACTTCATTCCCTAGCTGAAATTCAGGAGTCTAGACATAATTCATCTCTATAACCTAGGTAATTTAAGAGCAGCTAGGACAAAGTATTGGAGAATACCATAGGGAACAATGTTACCGTGGAGGACTGTGCCAGAAGACCTAATAACTCGTTTTCTTCTGTTTTGTACAGTTCAAGAGTTTTTATGACAAGCACAAGAATAATTTCCTCAAAGCAGTAACAATGCCTGGTGCAAATGCCCAACCATTAAGACCAGCATCTTGCAGTACAGGAGATAAAACCAATTAGCTGAAATTCTGCAACTGTCACGTCTTTTACCTTATGCAATAAAAGGTTTCACTTTGATCTCATGGGAGAAAAAGGATGGAGAAATAACTCTGCAGAAATTACAAGCCCATATATTCCAAGTTGTGTCACATTCTGCCTTGTGGAAATGCCCTGTGCGTGCTGGCAGTCCAGAAATCCACCCGTGTCCTGGGCCACATCCCCAGCAGCATGACCAGCAGGGCAAGGGAGGGGATTCTGCCCCTCTGTCCCGCTCCACTGAGACCCCCCTGCAGTGCTGCCTCCAGCT
>VWZZ01001115.1:242840-275287 GCA_013399095.1 Psophia crepitans
TCCCTGGCAGTGCCCAAGGCCAGGCTGGATGGGGCTTTGGGCAGCCTGGGCTGGTGGGGGATGTCCCTGCCCATGGCAGGGGGTTGGAACTGGATTATCTTTGAAGTCCCCTCCAACCCAAACCAGTCTGTGTTTCTACGATTCTACGAAATACTGAAGCCAGCGAGAGCTTGGGTTCCAGCTGCAGTTGAGTTTGAGCTTGTAGACCTTACCCATGCATGACATCTTCTACTAAGATGGTTTCTGAGAAAAGACATGAAATGTGCACCTGAATGTCCTCATTTTGCTTAAACTGAAAATAAATGCATACTTCTATGTCCTGTTTTTAATCTTGAAAACAAAAAATAGCCAGGACAGACACAATATACTCCCAAAAGTTCAAATTTATACCAGCAAGAACAAGCATAGCAGTCATCAACTTTGCAAAGGCTCGTTAAAGGAGTTCTTTCCCCCCACAGGACTTGTCAATCTGATTTCACAGACAAGGAAAGTAATTATTAGGATATTTATGTTAATTTTATTTTCCCACCACAAGCTAACCCCTGGAGTTACAGTCATCCAAAACACATTGTGTGATCTGGCAGCACTCCAAACCCCGCTGACTTCCCTCCCATAATTAGTACCTTTTACTTCACTGCGTGCACTCTGTCTTGGTACCGTGAGCCTCCGTGAAGCCTCAGGTGCTTATTTTTAATGAGTACAGCGATGAAGAAAATATATTCGTGACAGGAGTTATGAAGAGAGACACCAGCAACTTCTGAAAGTGCAAGCTATATATATGCTGGTGGCTGGAGTAAGTCAAGTGGATCTACTTACTCTCTGTTTATTACTCTGTGTAAAGCACAGTTACGCTTTATGCAGGCAGCTTTATGCAGGCAGCTTTATGCAGGCAGTCTTCTGTAATAACCATTTGTTAGAGCCTACCCTGCAATAGCTTGAACAGAAGAACTATAGCTGAAATATTTGGCCTGAAGCGCAGACCTGCGCTATGACAGATGCGCATTGTTGTTAGCATTACCCCTGTATTGATTTATATTAACGAGGGCTATTAAGTCAGATGGTCTCAAGCCCATCTGATTCAAGCAAAAGATAACTTGCCTCTAATAAAAAAGGCAAGGAGAACAGCGGTCTTCCTGACCCAGGTCCGTCAGGTTTGCGGCTTACAGAAAATATTTCATTCTGCAAGTCATATCACGGGTGACTTGAGCTTACGGAGAATTGCTGGGCTTTGGCTACAGGTCCTTCAACAACCCCCTTCTCAGAGAGATGTGTGGAGGCACTGCCAGGAGATCTACCCAGTTTGTCGTGAGAAAACTCAACTTATTCACCCGTTTGCAGCACTACAAGATCCCTTGTGCATCGCCAGCCAGTTTCTTTACCCTCTGATCACAGCTGACGAAACCGATCCCTGCCACCCCAAAAGACAAACAGGAATGTGCTAATACCAGAGCGATACAAAGAGTGGATCTGCAAGTGATATCACAGGCATGAGTGAAATACTAAAAGCTGAAAAAGGCAAAAAACCCCAAAAGATCTCTGGAAAATCTTTCTCATACCCTCCAGGAGGCTGTTCTCGATTTTCAAGGGAAACAGTGTTAGAAAACTCATCTTTATCCGGTGTGGTCTTCTTGATTGCAGTCCCATGGCAGACACCCACCTGATCTCAGATGCTTCCAACCTAAACACTGGAAGGATAACAGCACGAGAGAGGAAAGAGTGAAGAAAATTAGATAGCACATTTTAAAAAAATCAAGAAAATTAAATAATAAAATGAAAACTGAACTTGTTGGCTGATTTTTTTTCCCCACAAAAGGCAGGCGGGCCGTCCTGTTAAACTGGTTAGCTAAAAGGAGGAATATCTAATTCCTGCTGGGCATCTCCCAAAGCTCCGAAATGATTGAGAAATAATGCTGCTGTTGTCAAAATGAAGGAACTGACAGGAAGGAGGAGAAGTTAAATTTCAGACAACACCAGTAATGAAGAAAACAAGTGTCAATGCACAAGTTAGCACAGTGCTCCACGGTGGTTAAGGACAACAGACAACATGCCTATCAAGGACGCAGATGTATAAAACTGCCCCCGCCTCATAGACTGGAGGATCCCAGTCACTTGGCCACAAAGGGTAAGAAAAGGAGGGATGACGATGTGAAATTACACATGGTTTGCTGTTTCATTTCCTACGCTGTGGTTCAGGCCAACCACACTCTGCTATAGAGGTCAATGCCAGCCAGAACTGGTTGAGTAGCAAATACACAAACAAATATAAAAATATTTTCCTGAATGTGAAGAGCACAGATTTCGGCTGCCCGAAGCAAGCAGAATGCTCCTTCTCCTGCTGCAAGGGTTTCCCCAGACAGCAGAGCTTTGTGAAGCTATCTGTACATACGTGTAGTGTTCTTGGAGTTGTACAAAAGCTTTTTCAGTGAAAATCATAACCCAGAGTACGTCATCGCAGCTTAAGCGACAAAAAAGGTATCTTATTAGCAACTAATAGTGAGACTAGCTCTAGTAACTACTGACATGAAGGAGAAAAAGAGGGAAAGGGAGAGGAATACACCCATGTACAATTTGTGACCTTTGATGGAAATTACTTACATCAGTTTACATTAATTACAAATTGCTTTTACTCTATGACATATTAAAATTGCAAGAGAGCTTTCTAAGAACAGCCAGCTATCTGGTTACTAGATAAGATCATTTCTTCCTTGCCTGTTTTGCTTTAGTATTTAATATCCAGCATTAACTGAAAAAGCAACACAAATGCATCATGTCTTTGGAGACTGTGTTCACAGCTGAGCGGTAAGTGAACCTGTCCTAACAGGACACATTTCAGGCTATCCAGTCAAAATGATAAACTTCCCATTTAAAAGTTACGGGTGAAGTAGCACATTCTTCTTTCTTTCGTTCTGCAGACGCATGAATGACAGAGCTGAAGCTTTATGTACTGAGATCCTGCACTCGGTAAAGGCAACGGCACAATTCCCACCATGGCAAGTTTCTCGTCACTGAGTACTTGTTGTCTATAGACTGAGCCATTATGGCAAAGGACTGTGTGGAAACACCGTATGTGTTCTTATTTTCCTACAAATGAATCATTTGGGTTCACACAGGTGAACCATAAATGATGATTCTCCTAAATCAGGAATCTAGCAAGCAATTAGCTGGAAAAAAAATATAATTATAAATACTCAAGCTCGTTGGAATTAAGAAACTTGACTATACAGACAGACGGGGGGTGAGATGCTGGAGAGCAGCTGTGCTGAGAGGGACTGGGGCGTCTTAGTTGACAGCAAGGTGACCATGAGCCAACAGTGTGCCCAGGCTGCCAGGAAGGGCAACCGTGTCCTGGGGGGCACCAAGCCCGGCATGGCCAGCCGGGCCAGGGACGGGATGGTCCCACTCTGCCCTGCGCTGGGGCGGCCTCACCTCCAGTGCTGGGGGCAGGTTTGGGCACCACAGCACAAAAAGGACATAAAACTGTTGGGGAGTGTCCAGAGGAGGGCAACAAAGATGGGGAAGGGTCTGGAGGGGAAGGCGTGTGAGGAGAGGCTGAAGGCCCTGGGCTTGTTCAGCCTGGAGAAGAGGAGGCTGAGGGCAGAGCTCATGGCGGCCTCCAGCTTCCTCCCGAGGGGGAGCCAAGGGGCAGGCGCTGATCTCCTCCCTCTGGGGCCCAGCGACAGAACCCCAGGGAACGGCCTGGAGCTGCCCCAGGGGAGGGTTAGGGTGGGGATCAGGAGAAGGTTCTTCCCCCAGAGGGTGGTGGGGCCCTGGCACAGGCTCCCCAGGGCAGTGGTCACCGCCCCGAGCTGGGCTGAGTTCAGGCAGCGTCTGGCCAACACTCTCAGCCATCTGCTGTGATGGGGCTGGGCCTGTGTGGGGCCAGGGGTTGGGCTGATGGGCCTTAGGGGGCCCTTCCAACTTGGGAGGTTCTACGATTCTATTAGTCTACGATTCTATGAGAATGAGAACTTCAATCCAAAAAATACTGTCTAAAATTGCTGATGTCAAGATCACAAAACTTTAAGAGTCTGAAGTCTACTTTCTGATTTCTGCATCTGTTCACCGAGTTGCGTTGCACTGTGGGTTGTCTGCTGCTAAAAAAACCACCCCCCTGCACATTGAGCTGTGTAGGAATTAGTTCGCCGTGGTGTCCCACCGTTACACCATCGCCACGAGTACCGCAATGGAATATTACATGATCAGCACAGCTGGAAGGAAAATTCTGTTCTAGCTGTTGGACATGGAAAAATCCCCATGTATTTTTCAGCCAACAAAATAGATGGTACCTAATGCTGCCATATGTTATCTCCTCAGGTGTTGGCACAACAGAAATTGTAATGGAAAGAACTTCTGAATGGCACAGTGGCTTCATCTGGGGATGGATTATGATCACAGACTGAGATCCTTATCTCCTAAATTACCTTATCTTTAAAATAACTGTGTAAAAGGGAATAAAGATAATCTGAAGAGTTATGAGAAGTATTCGACTTGTTGCTGCCATTGCACCTTGAAAGTTAAAGCTGAAAACATAATTTCCTACAAATCCAAAATTACTTGACCAGAATTCTCAATCCAATGGAGTTTAATGATGTCTCATTCTTTTAAATTAGCCTTCCAATTTAGGAAAGGAAAAGACGAGGAATCTGCAGAGTAATGAAAGTAAAACATCACCTAAAAATAGAAAGGGTACATATGATCAAATACAAAATTCAGGGAAGGGAATACTTCGCCAAATGAGAAAGTTCACAGAGAATTTCCAGAGCATCTCTCCTCCTTGTACTGAAAAAGTGATGGAAGAAACCGTTATTCATTTATCCCTCTGGCAAATATTTCTTTTTTTGATTTATTTTTTTTTCTGCCATTGCTTTCTCTGAAAGAGCTCTTTCTGTTGCGAGAGAAGTAAACTTGAGTCCCCTCAATGTTTGCAGCCCTTAACAGCCACAGTTTGTGCAGAGCCATCACCACGGTCCCATCACCACGGTCCCCAGGGGAGTACGACGCCAACAGCACCTGAGAAAAAACTGGCCCTGGCCAGTGCAAACCAGAAGTCAGAGATGTCTGCCTTTGTAGCTAATCACAGCTAAAATAAGGTACAGAATACCAGTATGTATTCTGTATACAGAATACTGACAGTATTCCCAAGAAAACACACAAATATATCCATTTTCTTATAG
Organism: Psophia crepitans; assembly: GCA_013399095.1. NCBI lineage: Eukaryota > Metazoa > Chordata > Aves > Gruiformes > Psophiidae > Psophia > Psophia crepitans. The sequence goes on from VWZZ01001115.1 coordinate 248,015, forward strand.
TATACGGGTACATTTGTCACCCATTGCTGCCACCCAATGATCTTAATGTCTGAGAGGATTATACAAAAAATCAGCGGACATAAATGAACCCTGGAAATATTGCTATTTTATCGGCCGGTGAAGCATTGAACGTTCAGGATGATCCGGCCTCACCACCGTATGTGAGCATTGAGTGCTAAGCGCAAGCAGGAGATTGACTTCGCAAACATTTCGACAAAGCCAGGCTGCCTCCAGCCTGCAGCCGGTCTGTCTCCCGGTGTCTGACAGTAATGCTGTCCCTGCAGCAGTTTTAACCTCCGCGGTCAATATTTGGCACAAAATTTAGTACAGTAAAAAAATGTCCAAATTGCAAACCTCAGGGTTCTCCTTACAGGCAGAAACAGAGCCTTCGCTCGCGGGACCAGACCCTCAGCCCGGGCTAGAAACCGTGTTGCTTCCATAGCGGGAAAGTCAGAGCCCTCATCAGCAAAGTCTCCGGACCAGGAGGTTCAAAGCAGACAGTTTCTTTTTGTAATTTTAGCTTTTATATCGCTTTCACTCCTATATGCTTGAAATACTAAAATTATAGCGGGTAGGGATTAATTTTCTATAAAGATAGCTGCAGACACAGGGACACGAATAGACACATCGCACATACAAACCTCACAGCTAGATTGCGTGCGTAAGCGCGGTGGCAGGTTGTGCCTGATAGGGTTTTAAATAGCATGAAAGCAAATTCCCTCTCACTTGGGCATGAACGTTCTGTAAGACGCTGTTCTACACCTGTGAGGAACAATAAACTGGAGAGAACTAAGAGACGATTTCATATTTGATTTTAAAACAAAGTAGAATATAAAATGAGTATTTCCCCCGGAAGAGCTCTCTTGATTTTATCTGATCCACGACAGTAAAACAAAAGGGAAGAACGTTAAAAGGAGTTCTGTGGGAGCTTTTTGTATCCGGCAGAGTTTCTCCGGAGCCCTGGGAATGGCGGGATAGCACATCTGGAAGATGCAAGAACAAAACCGTACATTTAGAATAATTTTTCTTGGTCATGGGAGGGAAGAGCACTGCAGGCGCCTTGCACACACCAACGCAGCTCCGCAGTGCTTGCTTACTGTATTCACTTGAAAAAATGAAAAGAAATGGGATTTAAAGGAGACTCCATATGATACTACCTTAGAGTGCTTTTTGCAGAAATTTGGCTCAGGGCAATATCCCGGAGCACTGGACTCTGCACAGATGTGGATTCAGTCCTTCAGGAAACATTCCCTGCCAAGTCCCAAAGTCTGACAGTTTTTCAGCAGCATTCAGGTACTATAAACAGAAGTGTCTCTCTTGACTACAGTCACTTCCAGTGTTCATGGTCATAAAATCTCTTCTAGATCTGGTCACAAGCGGTGTTCCCCACGGCTCAGGCTTGGGTCCGGTCTTTAATACCTTTATCAATGATCTGGATGAGGGGATTGAGTGAGCCCTCAGTGAGTTTGCAGATGACACCAAGTTGGGCAGGAGTATCTATCTACTTGAGGGCAGGAAGGCTCTGCAGAGAGATCTGGACAGGCTGGATGGATGGGCCAAGGCCAACTGTATGAGGTTCAACAAGGCCAAGTGCCAGGTCCTGCACCTGGGTCACATCAACCCCAGGCAGCGCTACAGGCTGGGGGCAGAGTGACTGGAAAGGGCCTGGAGGAAAAGGCCCTGGGGGTGCTGGCTGACAGTGACTGAACGTGAGCCGGCAGTGTGCCCAGGTGGCCAAGAGGGCCACCGGCATCTTGGCTGGTATCAGGGATGGGGTGGCCAGCAGGAGTAGGGAGGTGATCGTCCCCCTGTACTCAGCTTGGTGAGGCCGCACCTTGAGGGCTGTGTCCAGTTTTGGGCCCCTCAGCACCAGAAGGACATTGAGGGGCTGGAGCGTGTCCAGAGAAGGGCAATGAAGCTGGTGAAGGATCTGGAGCACCAGTCTGATGGGGCAGCTGAGGGACCTGGGGAGTTCAGTCTGGAGAAGAGGAGGCTGAGGGCAGACCTGATCGCTCTCTGCAGCGCCCTGACAGGAGGGGTGGGCAGGGGGGGTTGGTCTCTGCTCCCCAGTAACAAGGGGCGGGACAAGAGGGAATGGCCTCAAATTGCTCCAGGGGAGGTTTAGGTTGGATATCAGGAAAAATCCCTTCCCCGACAGAGTGGTCAGGGCTGGGGACAGGCTGCCCAGGGAGTGGGGAGTCCCTGTCCCTGGAGGGGTTCAAACAGTGTGTGGCCGTGGCACTGCGGGACAGGGGTTAGTAGCCATGGTGGGGTTGAGCTGATGGTTGGACTTGATGATCTTAGAGGTCTTTTCCAACCTTAAGATTCTATGGATGAAGTGCTACAGAAAACTAAGAAAAGTGCAAGGACATATAGAAGCCAGGAGAAATTTAACCTACTCAGACCTTAAATATGATGTACTACAGATACTAAAACCCAGTATAATTTAAGCAAAGTATCTCATGGCCAGAGTGCTCACAACCAATGTAAACTGTCTTACTCTTTTCCTGGTGTTGCATAGTCATGCACCTCATCTCTGCCTTAAGAGGCAGCCTTGTTTTAATTCTGCTAATGAATCTGAGAACACACTATGGAGGTGCTTATGCGCTCCAGCAGATCCCTGAGAAAACAACAAAAGAAATTACTGATGATGAAGGCAGGCATTTGATTGCCTCCCAAAGAGAACAATATCCCCAAGAGCATCAAGATGTACTCAGCTGCTGCCAGCTATGTGGGATGAAGACACTAATGGCAAAGTTTCTTCCTAAACATGTTATTTGCCCTTATTAGTTGCCTGAGATTCATCTCTCTTCCCCTACTACCAGAGAGTTATCTGAGAACCGATCTATAGTTCCAGGTCAGGAATCTCAGTTGGCAGTAGATTAAGCTGGAGGTGGGGAGGAGGAGTAAATTAGGGCATTTTTTTATTGTATCTTACAAAATCATCACCTTTTCTTACAACTGGATATGTCATCACTCCAGCAACTGATATCTCTGAATTACAGTGGATCCAATTATTTAAATTTCACACCATTTTTCTTCAGGAGCTCTGCACAGTCCACCAGCAGATGCAGCCTCTCTTCATGCCTAGCGAAGCACTGGTTGTTCTGAAGAGCGGTCATAATCTACAGCTTTTCCTCCGAGCATTTTACCAGTGATAGTGTCAGATATTAGCAATCTTATTGGGAGGCACCAAAACAGCTAAAAAAGCCTCAGTCTGCTCAGCCCCCCCATGCTCAAGAGGAGAAATCGGAGCTGCCAGGGCTTTGATCTGGGCCCTGTTTAGCACGTATCACATTATAGCGCAGTAATCATTTTCCCCTTGCTCTCTATGAAGTGGGAAGAGAAGCTACCATCATTCTCTTAACAATGTGAAAGATTAAGGAGTCCATTTCCAAATCGCTGCAATAAAACACAATTGGCAGGCAGGGTGAGGATGGGAAGAAGAAAAAAATAATAGTAAATGGTACAAGTAGCAGGCGGAAGGAGCAAATTGCACTTCTGAAGCAAGGCACAGGGTTTGGCTGTGTGTTTTCCTTGGAAGAACTGTAGGTACCTGTCTCCTAAGGAAGTCGGGAGCGGATAAGGTGACAGGTGACCTCTGCAGAGCCAAACCCAAGCTACAACCGCTCCGCACAGAGGGGCTGAGAAGGGGGAGTGTGATTTCACTCCCCTTCACACACCAAACAGCTCCTTCTCCCTGCCTAAACTATAAATAAAAGTGTCCTGTCACCATCTCCTGCAATCCACCCCCTCCGTTCTCCTTAGGGATGGCTCTGGGTTGCCTGTGTCGCCCATGGAAGAGCAAGAACCCAGGGAAACCTCACAGGGACCTCGCACCGAGGACCTTCAGATGGCAGGTGCCCCTCTTGATGCCCCTCCCCATGCGAGACATGCTCAGGGTCCCTGTGATGGAGGCTTGGAAGCTGGGCACCTTCCCTGGGCCCCAGATGGTTGGTTGGCTTTTAACAGCAGGAGTTACAAAGTCCACTCTCCCATTAATAGATGGAATATTAGAGAAGTGGTGCTCGGGTGCGGCTTATCTTATCTTCTCTGATAGAGCACACCATGTGCAATGCTTTCAGATACGGGCATGGTCTGCGCCAAGCACAAGTGATAAGACAACACGGGAGCAAAGAGATCATCCAGCTAAGGACCAGCCTGCATGCATCTCAAAGAAAGCTTCATTTGGGGAGTGTCCTTTTAAAAAAGAAAAACCCCTTTCTTTTCTTTGTTAAAAAAAGAGAAAAGCATGTAGTGTGTACACAACCATCGCGTGTATGAATGTGCTGTTGTGACTTGCAATTTCACTTGCCTCAAACTCCAGGTTTTTACCTGGGGTAGAAGAAAAATGTTCTTCCCAAGAGAGCCCTGACTCGGCCAGAGGCCCCTGCCTAACCCGAACAAGCGCGTTACCCCAGAGCGCAGGAAGCAGGATCACTGCTAAGCACCACCAAAACGGAGCTACAGACGTAGAGTTCAAGCAGCGTCTGGCCAACGCTCTCAGTCATCTGCTGTGATAGGGCTGGTCCTGTGTGGGGCCAGGGGTTGGGCTGGTGGTCCTTATGGGTCCCTCCCAACTTGGGGTACTCTCTGATTCTATGATTCTATGGTCCAATTGCTTCTCAGTCTTCTAGACCCTAAATAACATGGAGACATCACAGAAACGGCAGACACAAAGACTCAAGTGTCTCATTTTGTCCCCATCTGCCTTCCCACTCGCTCTCTTGTCTGTGTAGAACACAAACCCTTCCAGCACAGGCTCCTCATTCCCACAGAGCGAAATATAATGGGACCCTAACCCGTGCCTACCGGCCCTTCCCTGACACACGTGTGTTATACAACACGTAGTCCTGGGGCTTGCTGACTTTTGCGTTTGTGTTTTTAAGACGGGAATTCAGAAAAGGGCTCATCGAAGGGCAGAACCACCTCGTAATGCATTTTAAAACCACTTTCCGTTTTATGAATCCCCATCCTCCTTGCACTTGGAGAACACAAGGGAGTTCAGATAAGAACCAGAACCTTTCAGGTTCCCTCCCCTCCCAACAGACACCAAACAATTTAACTCCCTTTTTTTCCCTAGGCGGCTGCATCTGCTCGGCACAGGGGGATTTCTGTCGGACGTTCGAGCGCCGGGCTCAGGAACTGCTCATCTTTCAGAAAACGCTTCAGCACATCAACTCTACCTGGTGGGCTCGGTGTTTGTGCACATATATTTTATATATATTATGTACACATGTAATATATATAACATCGTATATATAAGGTATGTTAAATACATTTTATATATATGTGCTAACACAGAGAGCATCAGAGACATACATATATATGTGTGTGTATATATATTTATTTATATAACTTTATGTATATCTATAGATTTATATATAGATATGTACACACATGCATACCCACTGTTTTTCCCTTGTGAGAAGGCACACACTGCAACAATTATTTCAGCTAAGATGGGCAAATGAGTGGACAGTGGAAAACATCAATAACACGCACCAAATATTTCACTAAAGCAGAGATCTTTCAGGACAATGTCCGAGATGCATCTGGTGGGTCCCACAGAAGCACTCCAGGGTTGGTGTATGATCTAAATGTTAAAGTTTTTACATTTCAAAACTTAGATTTCTGGTCAAGTGAAGAAGTTAGAAATCAAAGATGTTCGCGGTGCTACAGTTGGCACCCCCCGCGACAGAGAGCCGAGCAGCTCCTAAACTCCTCTGAAGTCAGCGCAAACACGTAATGGTTCCTGGAGTTTCAGAGTAACAACATGAAGTGAAAAAAAAGGAGATACATCCACTCCTTGCTTTTTTAATTTGCTATGGGACACAGTTCTAGGATTCATTTTTAAGCAATCAGAGAGATTCCTTGTTTATATACATGGTGTTTTTTGTGGTTTTTTTATGTTTTTGGGTTGTGTGGTTTTTTTGTTTGTGGGGTTTTTTTTAGTTTTTAGTCTTAAAAAAACCCTGTTCTTGTAAATCGGTGTGACAGTTTCTCATACCTGAAGTAGTCTGGCCCTGAAGCGCCCGTAGTGTAGACTGAACGATCAGGATAACAGCTCGGGGTGTGGGAACAGGCAGGTTTCACTTTTTGTCATTCTAAAGTCTTCCTCCTCTAGTGCAGGGCGAGAATTTTGGCTTAGCTCTACAAAGGTATTCGGACACCTCATTCTTATTTAAACATCTAATGCTCATTACATAAGAGCTACATAAACATAAACGTCTCCACAAATCTGGGATTGAATGTTTGAGCTTTACCCCCTTCCATCTGTGAAACAAGGGTAACCGTATTTCTGGAAATTATGGTTAATTATTCTTTTTAAGCTTAATTTTTTTGGAAAATTAATCCTTCAAGTTAATCCGGAGCCTCACTAGTTACACAGAAAGAAAGGCAACAGTAAAAGTTCATCCATTCTTCTGTTCAGCTTCCAAAATGAAGGCTCAGCCTCTCTTAGACCCAGTCTATCACAGCCACCCCACAAAGAGGATATCTCATGGAGGAGTCTGCTGCTGCAGGGACACTCGGAAAAATAAGGAGAAACCCATTAAAGGCATGAAGTCAGCGTGCAGAAGTTGAAGCACGCTCAGTTCCCACGTGCCCCCTCTCTTACAGCGAGCCGTACTCCTGCATCGCAATCCTCCTTTAGCGGGATTATCATGGATTAGCGACTGACAGCCTTCAAAATGCAACTGCAACTGGGGGATCGTTGGCAGCACATCACTATTCCCGGTCCCTTCCTGCCATGCCAGGCTCAGAACTATTTAATAGTTTTACTGATAACAAAATATAGTATCACCATGGATAAAGTTCGCAAATGGTCCAAAGATTAGATGAGGCTTTGGGCAACCTGGTCTAGTGGAGGGTGTCCCTGCCCATGGCAACAAAGGTGGGGAAGGGTCTGGAGGGGAAGGCGTGTGAGGAGAGGCTGAAGGCCCTGGGCTTGTTCTGCCTGGAAAAGAGGAGGCTGAGGGCAGAGCTCATGGTGGCCTCCAGCTTCCTCCCGAGGGGGAGCCAAGGGGCAGGCGCTGATCTCCTCCCTCTGGGGCCCAGCGACAGAACCCCAGGGAACGGCCTGGAGCTGCCCCAGGGGAGGGTTAGGGTGGGGATCAGGAGAAGGTTCTTCCCCCAGAGGGTGGTGGGGCCCTGGCACAGGCTCCCCAGGGCAGTGGTCAGCGCCCTGAGCTGGGCTGAGTTCAAGCAGCGTCTGGCCAACGCTCTCAGTCATCTGCTGTGATGGGGCTGGTCCTGTGTGGGGCCAGGGGTTGGGCTGATGGTCCTTAGGGGCCCTTCCAGCTCAGGATATTCTGTGATTCTGTGATTCTATAGCAGGGGATTGGAACTAGATGGTCTTTGAGGTCCCTTCCTACCCAAAACATTCTAGGATTCCATGACAGAGGAAGGCAGGTAACTGGCACAGAGAAATCTATTTCATTGGGTGAATGGGGTGCAGGCTAACAACATGCATTTTAAAACAGCAAAACGTGGAGTGTCAGCTCTGTGACTGAAGAGCATCGCAGGACGGGGACTTCAGGAAGCTGTGGCTGAAGGCAGCTGCAGCGTCCAAATAGAGGAACCCCTGACCTTGTATTCCCAGCACTACCTGGGGCCAGAGGGATGAACATTGCCTATGGCTGGAGAGGCAGCAATCCTGAGAAACATCTGGAAAAGCCCGTTATTTCTGTAACTGGCACAAGTTTGCCAGCTGCTGAAGTACCGTGCCTGGTGCTGGTGGCAACGTGTGAGGCAGACGGCTAGTTTGGAAAGGACTCGGGGAAGTGTGGCAGAAATACCAGAGGAAAAATAAGACCTCATCGCTTTGCTGGAGGGCAGAGTCAGGGGATTGTTTCGTGGATGGTTATAAACACCTAAGGTCAGGGATAAAATGTTCATTTAGCTTGTTGATCTAACGAACTACATCACAGCACGGCCCAAGCCGGGCTCAGGCAGGGGGGTGTTAGAAGGTCTGCACACGTGTCCTCAGTGATGGGGACCATCAAGTGAGAATTCACAGAACGTGGCTGTGAATTTGCAAGCCCTAGCACTCTTTCTGGCGGAAGCGGGTGTTTTCCTAAAAGAAATTAGCTAAGGGAAGGCCAGTGATGTTAGTGTCTGCCTGAGCAGGTGACAATAATTCTCCCAGCCTTAAAAAACTGCAAGACCACGCTTCTGCATTTCCCGACTTAAAACACTCCGTGTAAATGACGGTGACAATGGCGCCGGCGCTGGAAGAGCTGGAGACTTTCAGTGTAGTCCAGGAGAACCCTTACGCAAACGCTCACCCTGGTGACCATTAGCGGTTTTCCTGCTAAAACCATCTCTTATCTCTCTTCCTCAGCATTTTGTTGGGAATATTGATCCTGCCCTGCAATCACTGGGCTCGGGTGCTCACACCCCAACGGAGATATTTATAGTTGCCTGCCGCTGTGGTCCTGCACTGCCATGGCACAGGTCACTTCTTCCTCGCCGAACCATATTATCCGTTGTTTGCTTTCCTGGATTCCAGTTTCTATGGGTTTTGAGTACCACTTCAAAAGCATTAATGTCAGTTGTCACACGTGTTTGCTACTAAAATGGAAAGCAGCTTTTTGTGTTGCCTTGAATAAAGAGTGAGGACACGGTGAACCGTTAACAGTGAGGTGATGATGTTCTCTTCCATAAATGCAGGCACCCTTTACAACGATACCGTGTTTCTAAAGCAAAAGCAGATAACCTCAAGCAACCTGTCTTCCACTGAAATTCAGTCACGGGTTGCTTTTATAATGGTGATATATAGGGAAGCTGTCATCTTGTCATCTCAAGAGCCATGGTCCATCACTTTATAAACCATTCTGACACTGGCTGACAAGAAATGTTGATTTTTTAATTATTATTTTTATATTTTTTAGAACAGATTGGCTATCTGGTCTCTTAGACCAATACACATTAAATTTTCTATCCAGCCTGAGTTTCTACAAGTAATAATTTGATGGATTGTCCCCAAGAAAAGAAAAGGAAAAAAAAAAAAGCTGTATTTCTGACAGTGCCGCGTTGCCTCCACATGCTGACATTTCCAGTTTGCTCCCACTAAGCTCATCCTCAGCCTAGGTCAGTGAAAGGCTCCAAGGGTCGCTATATCTCGTTCATACTTCTGGAAAAAGCTTTAGAGCACCTTACTTTGGAAGAGCCACCAGAGCCATGGCATTTACTACCGGGGTCAATGTTCTGGCTCTCACAGGGAAAGGCTACTGGCCCGGCACTTGCTGTTATTAGATTCTGTTTTATCTACTTAAAACTTGCCCGACTCTAGTGTCTGGCTGAAGTTTCTCCTCCAGGTGAAAACTAGCATTCATTTTCTCAGAAATTCTTAACCAAAGTATGGTTCCAATGGTAGGATACAGAAACCAGATTTATCTTTTTTTTACCTCCTGTCTTTTGTGAAAAAATTGTGAATTTTATACAAATTTTACTCTGTTTTGGGGAGGTTTTTAGAGTAGCCAAAGCTGACGCGTGAGCACCATGCTCCAATATCAGGCATGTCATCCTGATTTCAAAGAAACGCCGTTCACTTGGTGGAATCTGCTTCATCTCTGGACAGAGCTGTCCCAAACCACGGCGCTGGGGTAACGTCTGCGTAACGAAGCCGGCAGACGTGCAACTGCCAAGCCCCTGGGTCAGACGAGTCCTGGGGATTTCGATCTGCGTGACGCAGAAGAGGATTGAACCCATGTGATACCAGCGCCTGCTTCAGAAACTTCCACGAGGCACGCTTTGGATTTGCTTTATCCCTCCAAAAGAGCAACAGGAAGTAATCACTGAGGAACGTGGTAAAGCATTAGTGTGCTGTTCCTAAGCGACGACCCCGTTGCAGACTTGGAGCAATGCACTGCTGTCCTAAGCCTAGTGCTTCCTCTGGAAACGGGGGAAGTGCTGATACGCTGCAGATTTGACACAAAATGATCTCTCGGGCAAAAAGAAATAGCTGCTCTTGCAATAACGCTGTAGCGTCTGGTTGTCTCTGTGCTCATGGAAATTGGGGAAAATCCACTAAAGAGGGAGAAAACAAACTGAAGAGCTATTTGCAGGCAAAGACCAAGAGAAATCTGATGGGACCTGGTGTCTAAATGACCCCGTGAGAAGCGGGCATCCCCCACCCCAAGGGGCAGCTGCGGCTGCTGGCAGCCACCCCCCAGGCCGAGTGGGACGGGAAGAGGGTGCCCCAAGGGACACCTCCACGCCCAGCTCCCACCACTCTCCCATTTGGAGAGTGAAGTGACCCCTCGCCTCCGCCCGATGAACACCCTCTGGGCCTGGTCAGACCCACAAGTACGCTTTCTTTTCAATTGTTATTCCTGATTATTCAATTGTTATTCAATTGTTATTCCCGATTATTCAACTGTTATTCAATTGTTATTCAATTGTTATTCAATTGTTATTCCCGATTATTCAACTGTTATTCCCAATTTCAAGTGCTATTCCCAATTTAAAACTCAAGCTGTCTTTGAGAAGATGAAGCTGGCTTTTTTTGTTACTGCAACTACGAAATTCACTCAGCCCTACGAGCGCACCGTGGCCTTGTTTAAGCTCAGCTCGACTTCAGCTCGGTTTAGTCCCAAAAGCTCTACTGTGAAGGTCTCAGTCAGCCGGCTGAATGACATCTTCCTGTGGGTAGCCACGTCCCTGAGACGCTTTTATCTGAAACTGGTGACAGACCCTAAAGCTGCCTCAGTTTCTCATTCTGGGAGTCCTCAAACTTAACTGAAGAGAATACTGACTTTTCCTGTCCCGGGTGCCAACTTGGATCTAAAACTTGAACTCTTGGCAACTAGGACTTGAACTAGAACTAGAACTTCAACTAGAACTTGAACTCTCAGCAACACGTTTTGCCACCCTCCTGTGCTGCACATGCTGTGCGCACACCCAGGCACAGCAAGGCACCTCTCCTTACCAGGATCATTTCAACCAGAGCATCATTTCTTTTTTAGTTACACCTTGCTGATAAGAATGCCACAAATACAACAGATCAATCACTAACATTTGGGGGGAGGGGAAAGTTTAATGAAGTACTAAATTTTTAAAATATATTTTTATTCATGTCCAGGTGCTATCGCTTCTACCCACAGCTTCAGTTAGCACACCGTTAGACTCAGAATAAGAAGTGAAGCGCAAACAGCCACGATTTCACCGTATAGGGTGTGCACTACAATATTCCCTTGCCTACTTGGTGGACTGACACGAGCTTGGGCAAGATAAAACTAACATGCATACAGATTAAATAATGCAAAATTATCTATCACATCAGCTAGCAGTTTCTATTAGATTACACAGAGGTTTTTTTGTCTTTTGGAAGACTCCCTTTGCTGATCTTCCAGGGTCAGCCTCCCACCCTCCTGTGGCCATGGTGGGGGCTGTGGGAGCTCAGGCCCCCAGCACCAGCTGCCCCAACCGGACTCGATGATCTTAGAGGTCTTTTCCAACCATAAAGATTCTGTGATTCTATGAATGTTAGTAGCTGTGTTTGGCAACATAGATGTACTTGGTTTTTTTCTTCAAAGACTAAGAGCTTATCCTGGGGGCCAAGAAGACCAGCCCAGACAGTGCATCTCAAGCCCAGCACCACGTTGTCCTCAGTCCACACCAAGGCTGATCTCAGCAGCGAGCCACTGCCCACCCTGCCCGCCACGGAGGCAGCTCGCCGGCTGTCTGCACTTAGCAAAACCAAAGACCAGTGTGCAGCGCTTGGGGATGCTGAGCCACAGCCCACGGCACATCTACAGCGCTGTGGGCTTTAACTGAAGGTGATGGGAATGTGGCTCCCCAACTCAGAGCTTGTACAGGAGGGGAGAAATGCTGCTTCAGACCACATATGAGTATTGACTCCAGTCACAACGGTCCCCAGACAGGGTCCCTCCTCTGAGCTGCTCAAACCAGCTCACCCTCAGCCTCTCCCGGCAGTTTCACATATGCTCTCAGGATGGGGTGGGGGGGGGAAGTCTGAAATTATAAAGCCTCATAAGCTTTGGCATAGAGGAAAACAGTATCATGAAACTGAACAGCTGCACAAGGTGTCCTGTACATCTAGGGACAGCAAAAGCTGGGATGTAAATCCCTGATTACCTAAGGCTTGGCAGGAGGCAGAAATTATCTCATGCTGAAAGATCAAACAAAGGTATATGGTCAGATCCCCAGCTAATTTAACAGACGTAGTTGTACCTAAACCCGTCTGTTCGTACCAGCCAAGGAGCTGCCCGCCGTCCGTTTTTACAAATAAAGGGTTTTTCCTCGGTGTTTTTCACAGCGCTGCATTTCCCCTTCTGCAGTTCTAAATGGCTTGTTGCAACGATTCCTTTTATTAAGCCATTTTTATTTTAACCTTTTGCCCTTTTCATTTCGTGCAATGGATTTGTCACAGTCTCTATGTGGCGTATTCAAATATAATTGCACAGATGCTCTGCAACATCAGCAACCTGTTCGCTTACCGAAGGGCTGGGCTTGCGGGATATGCAAGCACGAGTCTAGCGTCCGCTTCAAAAAAGCCCGAAGCTGATACTGGTTAGTATTTCTTCTTCTAGCTTGTTAAAGGGACTGAACAACAACACCAACCAGCAAAGCGCTGGCACATCACTATTGATCAAGACAGTCAAAATGGTGTGAGATGCTGAAGAGGGAAAATATTCTTTGCCCCAGACACAAGCAGTCTGGGACAGAAACGTGAAAGCAGAAAGTCAGCCGTTAGCCGGCGGGGAAGTATTGAAGACTTGTAAAGTACTTCCCACACTTCATACACTGCAGAGCAGCGACAGGAGGTGGTTTTTTACTCTTTTTTCTCGTATCAACAGCCTGTTGTACCCCTGGAGGTCTCATCCAGCAGGCTGCATGCAGGGACCGAGAAGGTATGAACATTTCCCTCCTCCATCCCTCCCTCAAACACTGGTGCCTGCTTTGAATGGAGTAACTGAGGTCAGACTGGAAATGTTGGCACATGTTGGAGAGGTGATATTTACAAACAGGATACAAGGAGTCACCTGGAAAGCGGGGAGAGAACAAACCAGAAACAGGCGTCACGCCACGGTGCAAACCAACGGTGAGCCACCTGCAAAAGCACGTCCCTGCCCCTGCCCCTGCCCTGCCTGGCTCCAAAAAGAGCATTGTTGAACTGGGCAGCTTCAAGGCGAGGAGATTCAAAGAGGGGAAGCAGATATGATCAGACATTCCAAGCAAGGGATGAGTAAGCAGGTCAGACCCTTCAGCCCCCCAAAAACCCACCTGGGAAGCTCCAAGTGACTTCTGCACAACCTTGGAGCCTGGGAAAGGTTAAGGGAGGGTGTGTGTGTGTGTGTGTGTGTAAAAATATATATACATACATATATATATATAAAAAATATGTAAAAAGACAAGTGAAAAGAAGCCATCAGCTAAGTTCTGTGACAAAAATCCCCTAAGGGGTTATTAAAGGCCAGGCACGACCTCCAGCTTGGGATGTCTCTGAGCACCAGGCGGCTGGCAGTCGCACCAGAGCGCATCCCCAGATGCTCCCCCGCATCTGCTCTCGGCCCTGGAGCGGTTCCTCAGCTGCCTGTGCTGGTACTGGCACTTGCCTCCCACACCCACCGCACTCATCCCCACGCCACTGCCAGAGGAAGGGACTGGCACAGACACAGCACCAGTGCGCTCCAGGACAGTCATTACTTTGCTCCATCTGTGAAGATGCCTGTAATGAACATGAAGACACATTCCTCACTTTCACCGCACTACTATGTTCTCTCTCTAAACAAGGAATTCAGACCCTTGTCGTCTATAAGCATCAGTAACAGGGCAATCCATGAGCACAGGAGAAGAGATTTGGGACCCACATCCTCATCCTCCCACACCCCTCAGGCCGCTTTTGGAAGCAGTTTTCCATACAGGGTTGGGCTGGGTGGTTGTGCTCACCTTGTGGGGCCTTGTGTGGCTTGGATTCAGCAGAAAGCCTCACTTGCTCACAACGAAACTCTGAAATGGTGGCACCAGTTGTCCTAAAACCTCAGATTTGTTCTCTTTTTGGAATAAAAAGTCAAATGAGCCTTGTGTACCCCCAAGTAGGCAACATGGAGGCTGCAGAATGAACAGTCCAAACAAGCCACACTGAAATGCGGACATTTTATAAAAGATGAAGGTGAATGCTAAATAACCCAGTTGAATGGATGAGTCCCATTTGCCTCTATCGACCCCTGGGCCAGGTTACCCCGTGCCGATGGTCCCCAGTGGGCACAGCAGGCAAGGACCATCTATCCTACCGTTTCCCGTTTCCCGTCTGAACCGTGCCTGCCGCTGGACCCTGCGCACAATCTATCCGATTGCGTGGATGCCCTCAAGTAATTTGGGGGCAGAGGTATTATTTTGCACATCATTTAGCAAAAACATCACTTCCACCCTGACCATTTCTCAGTCTTTCTCCATCATTTTAAGGAGTGACAGTGATTTGGAAAAAAAAAAACGAAAACCAAAGCACAAAAAAGGTCGTCTCTTCATTGCGTGGTTTGATTTTCTGCAGCCTCGCTGCTGACAGCGGGCCCTGTCCGAGCTGCGAAGCTCGCAGCGCGGGTGCAACGAGCTCGCTTATCGCAGTACCAAAGGTCTAAATGCAGGTGGAGAAGAGAGATTGGGGTGGGAGCTGGCTCACCCCGTGACGCTGCGACTCTCCGCGCCAGGAGTGCATGCCGCGCTGCACCCTCGCCACCCTGCTCCTCCTCATCTCCCAAACTAGACACCTGCCAAAGTCCATCCCACGTCGAGGGAAGAGAATAAATAATTGAAGGCTCACCCCGTCTGCTTGCATTGCCACTTCCCTTTGCCCTGGCGCTTGGCAGCTCCCTTGGGTGTATTTTTGCCTTTGCAAACTCTCCTTTCTGCCGGCGTTACGCTACATTTTAGCAGAATAGGAAAATTAATAGAAAAGCACTCAAACTGAAAATTGCGCTGGAATATTAAGTACACCTAATTGATTTGTTAATGAATGCCTCCTGAAACAAAGCCGGTTTTGTTCCAACCCCTTAATCTGTGATTCTAAATTAAAAAAAAAAAAAAAAGACAGGCATCAGTTTAATTAAGCACAGGAGGGGGGTGATGGGCACCTCAGGAAGAGACAGCGGCTCCTGGATAAGCCGCTGATCAAAGGAGAGCCTCACCTCGCCGCTGCCGGGAAGAACTGAGCGAGCTGTCACAAATCCAGGAGGTTTAGCTCCCAGGCACAGCAGCACTTTGGGATCCTCCTCGAGAGCTCACAACACCACAGCATGGTTCCGTTCTGCACCGACCACGCTCAGGAAAGGTATTTTGTGACTCTGATGGCCTTGATCTGTCAGCCAGGATCACAAAGACCTAAAGTGTTTTACTTCACGGCTGCAACCAGCAAAGTGGAAACGGTTCGTTGGTGCAGCTCTGTGGGCCACAGAGAAGGTTTTGGCATCATTTCTGACACGTGCTCAGTGTCAGGACATCTCATGCCATGGCTGTCACACTTTTAATCCCCACTTCATTCAACTTCAGTCTCCCGTTTAAATTTGACTGCTGCTGCCACAACTAGATTTTTTTTCTCTAGTCTTATCATGGCCAGCATATAAAATTCAGCTCCACACAGAGAGCTAGAAAGGGACTATTAGCAGCTTAAATCTTATTTATGCGTTAATATGAAGGCGTAAGTAGGACTTTATGTGACGCTTAATCCCTGTGCTAGGACTCTGCACAGGAGCAAGCTGTACTCAGAAGAACAGATTTTAGGACAAAGGGAAGTCTCAAGCTTACAGCTTTTATGACAAATACTGCCAGTGACTCCTATTTCTTCAGCTTTGGAAGCTCCTGCTTCCTTCCAAATGACAGAAGATGAAGAAAGAGAGTGAAACTAAGGTCCTGCCCCTGCCCCTTTTTATCTGGACAGAATGAGGTGCTGCTGTAGGTTTATGACAAGTCTCCAGAGAAGTGCGGTGATGTTCTCAGAGGAAGGCAGCACCATGCTCTGGGCCCCTTCTGCCGGTTTCTTTGCTACAGGAAACCGATGCGGACTGAGATAGACGCTACTGCAAAAGCAGCTTGTAGCACACGTCCTTTCTCCGAGCGTGCTTTGCTATTGCATTATTGTACGTTGCTTTCTTAATGTGTTCATTTTCATTAAGCATATTTCCCTTGATTTGTTTAGAACGCACCTCCCCGAAGGATTTATATTACTGATGAGATGTAGGGCTCCTGCTGCATTTCTCGGTGCACAGGGTTGCAAGAACAGCAGTGCTAAGCCAGGAAACTTCGCAGAGAGGAAATAAGCTTTGCCTACTAGCACACTGCTGGAACGGTTCATTATAGGATTAAGAGAAAAACAAAAGAAGCCATAAAAGGTTTTAGCAATGTGAGGTTTGCCATTTGGGTATTTTCAGAGTGAAATGACAAGGTTTGCGGAGTTCTTCAAGGAGATAAGCAGGCAATTCTCAGTCTTCCTGGATGTCTACAAACACAGAGCAAAGCTCCTCTCCCACCTTTAATCGGACTGTCAGCACTCTTAACAGGAAGTTTAGTGTATTACACATCCCCTACTTGATGACCCGACCTAGATTTGTGTCTAGATTTGAATTTATATGCAACAGCACCAAAAGACTCCAACCAAGACCCTAGACCATTCATGGTTGGTGCTGTTAAGACACATAAGGGTAAACAACCTAGAGACAGTGCCAAACCAGAGGATCGGTGTTCAAAAACAAAGAGGCAAAAGCAGGAAGAGTAAGTAAAGACTAGAAGAGTTGTCACGAGTCACTGAGCAGGATGGAAACAGGTGGAGAAATGGGCGCTCCCTTACTCCAACCTCTCCCGCTACACCACGCCAACCCTCCAGCACATACCCAACAGCCTTTGTGCTGCTGGGCACCAGAATTTTTCGTTTCCTGAGACATTATCTGAAACAAAGTTAACTTCCCTCTCCAAAAGACTTGGAATACTGTGGATAACTGAAAAGTCTATGTATCAAAAAAAGGTTTTTCTTCCAGCCGGTAATTATGAAATGGATGGGTTTTCTGTATCAGCAAAGCAACACAAATGATGCTCTACCTTGGTCAGCTCCTGTGAACACTGGTGAAACTCGTCTGCTTTCTTTGGTGTAGCTTTCTGAAAAGATACAGCTACTCCTACAAAACAAAACAAAACAAAAAAAAAAAAACAAAAAAAAACCCCACAAAAAAAAAACCCAAAAGGAAAAGGACTTGGGGGTCCTGGGTGATGTAGATTGTAGGAAAACTTAATGAAAAAGGTACCTCCTGTGCCTCCTAGCTTGGCTCATGCTGAAATGAGATATATTTGGTGATACACTTCAGCTTCAGTAGTGTGGCTTTGAGAAGAGATAAGAGGCGGCGTTATTAACAGTGGTGAAGATAACAACATAAGGGAACCAGATCTCTTGTCTAACAGTTTGCCACAAGGTTCTGAATATTTAGCATTTATGTTAAAAATGAATGCATCGGTTCACTTCAAGTTTACCCCAAAGAAAAGAATTGCTTTAATCCTGTAATTTTAAATGTAGGTGTCTACTTAGAGCCAGCTATGACAGTCATAAAAAAATACAAATAAAAATCACATGTAAGAGAATTTTGTAGTCTAGAACTTGTGTTTATGTGAAGAAAACCTCAGCAATATTGTTCCTATCATCTCTGTCCTACTGTCATCCCTTCAGAGCCCTCCATACGTGCGTGTAGTGCAAATGATGGATAAAACTGAGTTGTCCTGCATGTATAAACACCGCAGATGCTGTTAGGAGAAGCTGGTCTTTGCTTGATTAGAGGACATAAAAAGATCTTTCTCCTTCTGCAGTGGTGTGCAAAAACTAATATATATATAGAGAGAGGGTTCCCAAGCGGTGTGCGCGGCGTGGGGGACACACACGGCCCCCGGTAGCTCTGCTGTGCCCACAGGTCCCTCCTGCGAGTGCTGCGGCTCCGGCTCTGCTGAGGAGAGGGAACGAGGAGTACAGGCAGTAAAATCGTGTTTGAGTTGTTAAAGCCAGAAGTCTGGGTTCTGAACACCCACGGGGAGCAGACCTACAGAGAAAAAGGGGGCAATTCCCCCCCTTCCCCCCATTAATTTTTCAGGGCGCAGCTGCACTGTCAAGGAATGAAAAAAGACATGAAGAAGCACCCAACTTCTGTTGTGTCTTCCGCTGCAACATCTGCTCAGTTGCAGACGGGTGATGAGTTAATCAGCTTGTTCATCAAGACTGGTTTGCCACAAACGCGGGATGCGGAAGCATCGTTTCTACTGGAAAGAGAGGCAGGGTGAATCCAGGCAGGGATCGTGGTGTGGTGCTCTGTAAGCTCCAAAAACGCCTCCAGAGGTACTTGAAGGATCAGGCTCGTAGGGTTTGAGCCAAATACACACCCCAGGGGCAACCTCTGGTGGGAGGCTCCCAGTGTCTTCCACATCTCCACGCGGGGATGACGCTGCGCAACAGGGCGAGGTAGGGATTGCTGACATAAGGCTGCCCTGTACAACATGTAGAGGCAGAGAGCTGACAAGATTCATCCCCCTGTGTATTTCCAGATCTGGCTGACCCACTTTTCTTCCTGAAAAAAAAATGGCATTATCATTTGAACAAACCTGGCCAGCAAGTCTACTGCTGTAGAGTGCCGGTGAGGAGGTGACAAGGTGCCCATTGTAGTGCTGCAGAGAAATAGGAATAAAACCTAAAATCCATAAAAACCACGCACAGAAAGACACTGGAGATGAATTCTTACTGGTCATTTCACAGAGTTCTAAATCTAGAGTTGCACAGAAGCATCTGTGTGAAACAATGAAGCATGTAATTCATCTACCCATCAGCATTTTTTTCCTTTTTGATCATGTGCTCCCCCCTGGGCTTGTTCAGTAAAATAAACTCATATTCCCAAGGGAAAGAAACAATTTTTCTTCCTTACTGAGCAACTCAAAAGCATGCTTGGCAGGCTCTGTGCTAAGAACGGCTGCTGATGCCAAACCAAACACACATCCCAGAGCTGTACAAGATGAAGGCATGTTAGGACAGATACAGGGTCCCCTACAAGGGAAGAGCAAGTGAAGTCATCTACCTGGCCTTGTGCAAGGCGTTTGACACTGTCCTGTACGACATCCTTGTCTCTACATTGGACAGACATGGATTTGATGGATAGACCACTCGGTGGATAAGGAACTGGCTGGATGGCCACACTCAAACAGTTGTGGCCAATGGCTCAGTGTCCAAGTGGAGACCGGTGACGAGTGGTGTTCCTCAGGGGTCGGTGCTGGGACCGGCACTGTTTAACATCTTTGTTGGTGACATGGACAGTGGGATGGAGGGCACCCTCAGCAAATTTGCCAATGACACCAAGCTATGTGTTGCGGTCGACACGCTGGAGGGAAGGGATGCCATCCAGAGGGACCTGGGCAGGCTGGAGAGGTGGGCCTGTGCGAACTGCATGAAGTTCAGCAAGGCCGAGGGCAAGGTCCTGCACGTGGGTCGGTGCAATCTGAAGCACAACCACAGGCTGGGCTGGAACAGATGGAGAGCAGCCCTGAGGAAAAGGACTTGGGGGTCCTGGGTGATGAAAAGCTGAACATGAGCCAGGAGTGTGCACTGGCAGTCCAGAAAGCCACCCGTGTCCTGGGCTGCATCCTGGGGCTTAGATATTAGGAAGAAATCCTCCCCTGGGAGGGTGCTGAGGCCCTGGCACAGGGTGCCCCGAGAAGCTGTGGCTGCCCCTGGCTCCCTGGCAGTGCCCAAGGCCAGGCTGGATGGGGCTTTGGGCAGCCTGGCCTGGTGGGGGGTGTCCCTGCCCATGGCAGGGGGTGGGACTAGATTCTCCTTGAGGTCCCTTCCAACCCAAACCAGTCTGGGATTCTATGACTATGATTCTTCCCGACCACAGGTTCTGCCATCGAGTCGCTCTGATCCCGTAACGCCGACTGCCTCGCTCCTGCGAACACACCTTGCTGTTTCCAGTGGAGATGAGAAGAAAGTGGCAGCAGGGTGTCTCCTGGGGGGGCTGCGAGGTAGGCACCGGGGAGAGAATGTCTCCGAGTTTTTGTTTGTATAGTTCTGTTTGAAGTGGCTGGCAATAAATTCAGTGCCTCAGGGCGGTGTAAATAAGTGGGATGTACAATGCTCAGCTCAGGGCTCTCGCTTTATATGTGAAAGGAACTTGAAAGACAAATTGTCCGAGGATCTCAGCTTCAGCCTCAGACTGGATTTCATACATCTCACAGGTTATTACAGGCACGTACAGAATTTGCAGGATTATTTGTGCTGCTCTTACTACAACTGTGAATCTTCCAGAATTGCAGACGACCAGCTGAGTACACGGCTGGCTCCGGGCTCCTCTTCAGGCTCCAAAAGACTGTCCGGGAAAACAACCACTAGATTTTACTTCATGCTTTTATTTTATACTTTATTTTCCCCAGTGGGAGCAAAAAAAAAAGAAGGAAAAAAAAAAGTGTTCCCAGCTTACCCCATCAGAACAGAAATTTGGAAGAGAAGAAGAGGGAAGGCTGCGTGGAGTCCTCAGGGCTGGGGACAGGCTGCCCAGGGAGGGGGGAGTCCCCGTCCCTGGAGGGGTTCAAACAGCGTGTGGCCGTGGCACTGCGGGACA
Source organism: Psophia crepitans (assembly GCA_013399095.1). NCBI lineage: Eukaryota > Metazoa > Chordata > Aves > Gruiformes > Psophiidae > Psophia > Psophia crepitans. The sequence continues at coordinate 268,612 of VWZZ01001115.1, forward strand.
GGGGGCAGGAGCCATGGGGGGGTTGGGCTGATGGTTGGACTTGATGGTCTTGGAGGTCTGTTCCAACCTTAAAGATTCTGTGATGCTCGGATTTATTGACACAACGCCCCTCTCCTCCACGGAGACTCTCGCCTCGCTCCCGGCGGCCGGGGGAGGCGGCAGGAGCAGCCGGGGGGACTCGGGACGCTGTGTTTGCTCCCGCACACCAATTCATCGGGCTTGCAAGGAAACAAGTAAATACGGGATTTAGTCCAAAGTTCTGAGAGGGATTGGAAAGGGCAGGTAGAGGTTTGGGCTGCGCTTAAGGCTTGCTCATAGGCAACACTGGCGCTCTGGCCGCTCCACGGATACTCCAAGTGTGTGTTTAACCCTATGCAGGTCGGTAATTCTACTGGCTGAGAACATTTATCCTCACAGTGAAACATCCACTTTGCTGGGGTGGGGAATTTAAAAGGTGCAATGACCAAAATGCAAAAAAAACCACCCCAACCCCAAAAAACAACTCTATGAATTTGGGGAGGAGAAAAAAATATTTGAGAAAGGAAAAATAGGTCTAAGGAGAAGTCATCAGGGATTTGACCATCGGATTTCTAAGCAGCCAGGATATGGTTTCACGCTGAGAAAACACAAGTAAGGGAAATACCTCCATTTCCCCCGATTTCAGAAAACAAAGCCATTATTTTAACCTGAACCACAGGGTTCAGAACAACCGCTTCCTCTCCCGGTCCGGTCTGTTATCACTGTGAGCAGCCCGCACAACTCCCAGCATTCTGCACCAACCGAAAGCAGCCTTGTATTGCTGCATTTCTTAATAACGGGCAATCTGGTCTTCTAAAAATGTTATTAAACACACCGCTTGCGGCGTTCTCCGGAAGGATGCGGACTGTGATTAAAGCAGCCTTTATCTGAACTTTACTGTAGCTCTGAACTAATCCACCCGAACAAACCAACCAGCCAACCTCCCTGCAACCCCCCTGACGCACAGAGGGAAGCTGGAACAGAGCCACGGGAGGACCCAGATTTGCTGTGGACAAGATTCGCACATTCCTTGTGTATGTGCAAAACGGCTACAAACCGGGTGAGGCTAAACCTCACCTCGGCGCTGCTGACGAAAACGTGGTCTTCATTTCTTCTAGTCCACTGAAAATAGACTCAGCCTAAACCGCATCCTAAATCAGCGGTTCGTTATGTATGGTGTACGCAGAAAAGTCTTGTAGAAAGAGGATGTAAAACAAAGCTTCACACTTTTTCATTACAGCTATTATCCTCCCCACTGCCGGCTCCTTGTCTTTTTTTTCCCCTTTCTTCTTCTTTTCAATTTGTCTGATGCTTGTGCAGAACTCTCTGCTAAGTCTGTCATCAAAGAAAGTGCTAATGGTGGTAATTAAACCTAAAGATTGTTGACAGTTGCTAGACATCACCGTTTACATTATTGGCAATTCCTGCACTGAGGTATCATTAGCGGTGAGCTTGTACGACAGCAACATCCAAGAACGCAGTCTGGTGCAGAACGAAGAAAACACCGGCACCTGAAACAACTTCATGACTCATAAAATGAGCAATAGGCTGGAATTCTTACACTTTTTCATTTATTATTCGCTTCTGTGATGATTCTTTTTCCCTAGAACGGGATGCCGAAGGTGAGCGTTCAAACAACCTCCAGCGGGGGAGCACGGCTGCTCCGTGACCACCTCTGGCCACTGGGACAGCGGCAGTGGCCGAGGGTTGAGGTAAGGGTGGCAGCACCACGTCCCCCGTTTGGGTCCGTCTCTGCCGGCAGCGCTCTTGGCACCCACCAACAGCATCATCGGCTGCATCAAACGCAGGTTTAATTGGTGGGCCGGACTGGATGCAGCTTTAGGACAGAAGCCAAGGCGAGAACGTCACCCATCGGGCACGTGAATTTCCAGGGGCCATCGGAGATGCTCTGGGCAGACACGAGGGAGATGCACACACTCGCCCCTACGCATCTCCCTGTCCCCCACACCATTCCCAGCTGCAGCCAGGGCTTCTCATTTTCTCTTCATTCACGGTCCTTTCAGCCCCACCAGAAGCCCTGAACTGCAGCCAGGCCCTTTCAGCCTTGCTACGCACGAATGCCGTGCCTAGAGGTGTTTTTATAGACGTCGGTGATTGAAACATAAAAATAAAAGAGATTGAGCTTAAACAGCCCGTCACAGTTTGCACGGTGGGATGGTTGTGATTAATACCCAAACAACACGCTGTCGATTCTCACTAGATCAAAGTAGGATAAATCCATAAATTGAAAAAAAATAAATCCACTGTCAAACCACAAACCCAAAAATCCAGCAACTACTCATTTTCAAGGATGACACTGCTGAATAATAAACGATTTATAGGCAGCCAGTGGAAATTATTCAGGGTTATTGTAACTATGGGCACGAAGATTACAGTACCGAGACAAGGAGTACCAGTTGGCACCAGTCAGAAGCTGCAGCTTCTGTGAGCACACCTTGCTTTTGGCCACCGGTACTGAAGTCCCACCACGGTCGAGGCTGTTCCTTCGGCCAGGCACTGCCAAGCAGCTCAGCTTTCCAGGGCGAGCTCGTTAGCAAGCTCCTGTCAATTTGCAAGCAATTATTTTGTGGGTGTAGACACAAAAGATGTGGGAAGGGAACTGACATTGAATTTAAGTCTCTGGGGGCTTAGACCTCAGGGAGATGCGCGTGGTTGCAGCAGATGAAGTTACTGCCCCTGCCCGTCACAGTGGAAGGACACCATCTCCACAGCCTCTTCAGGGTAGCAGGGAGAAACACCCCGAAATACAACCCCCAAACCATTCTGCCCTCCTTCCAGCCGGTGGCTGGAAAGTGCGGTGGCTCAGCTGGAGCAGGGGTGGCACAGGGTTTATCTGAACTGCTGGCTTTGGCACCGCTGGGGCTGCGGGGTGGTTAATAGTCCTGCGCTGGGAAGTAAAACTTGAAGGCATTGCACCGTGATCCACAAAAGCTCGGCTGACTGTGGCCCATAAAATATTAACGCCCTGCAGAGCTCAGCCATACATCCCTGCTTCCCGCTTAGCGCTGCTGGGAGAGCAGGAGGAAGGAGAAGAAAACTGGTGGCAGCATCAGGCATGAGGTAACGCAGGTCAGCAGGGAGCAAAGTCCCCTTCCAGCAGGCAGAGCTCCTGCTGCACAACGTGGTTAAGCGCTGGTGTTGGCATGAGGCAGGGAGCAGTGTCAGGTGTCTGCCACCGAGATCACAGACTGGTTGGGGTGGGAAGGGACCTCCCAGCCCACCCAGTCCCACCCCCTGCCATGGGCAGGGACACCCCCCACCAGCCCAGGCTGCCCAAAGCCCCATCCAGCCTGGCCTTGGGCACTGCCAGGGATCCAGGGGCAGCCACAGCTTCTCGGGGCACCCTGTGCCAGATGTTCATTTGAGACCTCATTAGCAATGATGGAGCGTGTTTAATGAACAGGGGCTCACTATTAAAGACTAAACGAGCGCGACGTAGAACTGTATCCTTCGAATGAGTCAACCTGAGGAGCAGTCACTGCTCGGTGGAAGGGAGCTTTGGAAGAGCTGTGCGGACATTCACTCCCCAGCAAGAGCAGGAGTGGCACACATAACTCACGGCATGGAGAGGTTTGGGGAGTAAACTGCAGTGATGGGGGAAAGAACTAAGACAAAGCAGAGGGAAAAGTGAGGAGATGGCCCAAAGGGGCTGGAAGCATTCTTCTGTTTCTGTGCACTCCTGCTTGTCCCGACGATGTTTATTGCATCTTCTCCACTGTTCTGTTGCTAGAATGCCATTTCCTTCCCTGCTTGGCACCCTAGAAAGACTGTGACATGTTTTAGAGACCTTTGTCATCATCTTTGTTTCTAGATTTGTCTCATCAGCAAAAATCACATTTTTTTAATATTTGTTCAGATTGCTGCGACTGACATTTTTAAAGGAAGCAAGTTTTGCCTAGGGGAGAGCCAGCTTTACCAGTCCCTGCACAGAAAAGCTTTCCCTTCTCAGAGAGGGCTCCAGCTCTTAGCTCAGCAAGGGCCATCTTCCTCTTTTGTCTTCTTTTTATATTTAGAAAGATTTTTAGAAGTCAGTCACCATCACCACATGTGGCCCCGATTTGTGCAACAATAGCAAAGGACAAGCAAAGGATAAACCAGCAAAGGCAGATGGGGAAAGGTGAAGGAGGAGTGAGACCAGAGCCTGCTTTCCACAGGATCCCAGACTGGTTTGGGTGGGAAGGGACCACAAGGATCACCCAGTTCCAACCCCCTGCCATGGGCAGGGACACCCCCCACCAGCCCAGGCTGCCCAAAGCCCCATCCAGCCTGGCCTTGGGCACTGCCAGGGAGCCAGGGGCAGCCACAGCTTCTCGGGGCACGCTGTGCCAGGGCCTCAGCACCCTCCCAGGGAAGGATTGCTGCCTCACAGCTCAGCTCCAGCTCCCCTCTCTTAGTTCAAACCCATCCCCTTGGCCTGTCCCTGCACCCCCTGATAACCAGCCCCTCTCCAGCTTTCCTGCAGCCCCTGCAGGCACTGGGAGGCCACAGTGAGGTCTCCCCACAGCCTTCTCTTCTCCAGGCTGAACAAGTCCAACTCCCTCAGCCTGTCCTTGCAGCAGAGGGGCTCCAGCCCTGGGATCAACTTCGTGGCCTCCTCTGGACTCGCTCCAGCAGCTCCATGTCCTTCCTGTCCTGGGGCCCCCCGAGCTGGAGGCAGCACTGCAGGGGGGTCTCAGCAGAGCGGGGCAGAGGGGCAGAATCCCCTCCCTGGCCCTGCTGGTCACACTGGGTTTTATGCAGCCCAGGACACGGGTGGCTTTCTGGGATGACTTGAGGGACCCCCAAGGAGCATCAGCCTCTGAAATTTGGGGGATCAAAACAGATCCAAGGACCAGCTGCAAAACACAGTGCCTGAGGTGATGGCTCTGTATTTAAGGAGATTAAAATTACGCTGCTCCACCAGAAGACAGGATGCACCTCCCTGCACCACACCGCAGTCACAGAGCCTAGGCACATTTAGTCTGACTTTGTGTCACCAAACGTCTGTCACAACACTGCTTTGTAAGAAAATCACAGAATCACAGAATCTTAAGGTTGGAAAAGACCTCTAAGATCATCAAGTCCAACCATCAGCCCAACCCCCCCATGGCTCCTGCCCCCTGTCCCGCAGTGCCACGGCCACACGCTGTTTGAACCCCTCCAGGGATGGGGACTCCCCCCTCCCTGGGCAGCCTGTCCCCAGCCCTGACCACTCTTCCAGGGAAGAAATTTTTCCTGATATCCAACCTGACCCTCCCCTGGAGCAATTTGAGGCCGTTCCCTCTTGTCCCATCCCTTGGTGCTGGGGAGCAGAGACCAACCCCCCCTGCCCACCCCTCCTGTCAGGGAGCTGCGGAGAGCGATCAGGTCTGCCCTCAGCCTCCTCTTCTCCAGACTGAACCCCCCAGGTCCCTCAGCCACTCCCATCAGACCTGTGCTCCAGCCCCTTCACCAGCTTCGTTGCCCTTCTCTGGACACGCTCCAAGGCCTCAATGTCCTTCTGGTGCTGAGGGGCCCAGAACTGGACTCAGTCCTCGAGGTGCGGCCTAAATGAGTGTTTTAACGTGGTATTTAAATTCAGGTGCAGCTCACAGTAAACATGTCCTGCTCCCACTTCCAGCTGGTATTTTTCCCTTCAACCAAACATGCAAATGAGGCTGTACAACATATTTCCTTTAATGCAGAATTTCAAAGGGAGCAAAGGTGACCCACAGACATAAGAAAAATGGGGAGTTTGACAAACACAAAAGCTATTAGGGACATACAAAGGATAGGACAGGAAAGGAGGCAGCAAAAATGGAATTGCTATGCTTCTCGAAATGGTTATGTATGACTCATTAACCTTCAACTGCACTAATCGGTGCCTACCAACTCAGTGCCCCCCACATGAGAACGGCTGGCAACCCAGAGCACAACGGCTCTTTGCAGTGGCTGGAACGAAGGGGAAAAGATTCTTCACAGGGCAAATACATTTTTTTTTTCTCTCCATTTAACTTAACTCAGTTCTTCCCCAGCCATTTCTCTGTCCTTTATTGACCTTTCCTTCACATCCCCTGGGACTTGCTTCTTCAAAAATCATGCAAACTTCTAATAACCGCGGATGATCCAGACCAGAGGAAACACCACAGTCACGTCGTGGTTTCTTATCTTGCAGTATGATCCCTAATGTTACGCTAAAACGTGTGTGCTGGGACTCGGGTTGTGCGTTACCACCATGTGTTGCATGCCCGGTGCATTGCAGCTACGGTCCTGCTCAGGCATGGATTTGGGACCTCCTGCACAGGCTGTGTGCCACCAGGGCCCCATCGCCCCTCGGTTCAAGTCACAGACAGGCACACAACCATTAATGCAGCAAAACCACCCCCCTCTCTCAAATCCCTACCTGTAATTTATTTGATACCATCCTACAACAATTCCATTTATTAGCTTACAGCAGAAATCTTTGCTGTGGCAACTCTTCGGATAACCGAAGTGGAAGAAGCAAATAGGTTTATTTTTTTCTTTTTTTTTTTCAAATGAAATTAACTTTCTAAGCAAAAACCATTCAATCAAAAACCATTCAAGGGCCACAAAGGTGGGGAAGGGTCTGGAGGGGCAGGCGTGTGAGGAGAGGCTGAAGGCCCTGGGCTGGTTCAGCCTGGAGAAGAGGAGGCTGAGG